>CAUYRH010099073.1:0-28452 GCA_963574655.1 Perodicticus potto
CAAAGTTGAATACATAGGATTCTTGCTTCTCCATTCCTGTGATGTTTCACTAAGAATAATATGTTCCACCTCCATCCAAGTTACTACAAACGCAGCAAAGTCTCCATTATTTTTGACGACTGAGTAATATTCCATCGTATACGTATACCACAGCCTACCAATCCACTCCTGGGTTGAAGGACATTTAGGCTGTTTCCACACTTTAGCAATTGTAAATTGGGCAGCGACAAACAGCCTCGTACAAATGTCTTTATAATAAAATTTTTTTTCTTCTTCTGGATAGATGCCCAGCAATGGGATTGCAGGATCAAATGGGAGGTCTAGGTTGAGTTCTTTGAGCTTTCGCTATACTTCCTTCCAAAAAGGTTTTATTAGTTTGCTGTCCCACCAGCAGTGTAAAAGAGTACCTCAACATTTTTTAACAATACAAGGCAATCAAAATAATTCAGTGGCTCACAGTCCCAGAATCCTGGCAGGCAATGATACTCTTACTGAATTCTCTGGACTCAACTGAATTTACTCAGACAAAGGGCATTTTAGTCTTTGACAGGATTTCACCTAACATATAGAATTTCTGCCTGTACCACTATCTTACAACAAGAAAAGGTCAATAGCACACAGAAGTTGTAAGTGAAAAATGTGCTTTAATAATTTCATTTCCACGAATATTATTGGGCAAATGAATATAAAACATAGATTTTTTTTTTTTGGAAAGTAGTATTTTCCCTGTGATAATCCATAAAAAATAAAAAAAAAAAAAAACAATTTTAATGACATGGCCTTAGTTGACCATTTTCTTTTTTTGAAAAATGCATGCATATCAAATAGATATTTTAAAACTATGAAGCTGATTTAAGCAAAGTTAATTTGGATTATGTGTTGCAGGACTTTTCAAAATTTTTAATTTGGTCATAAGCAATATGAATTCCAAGTGATTATTCCAAATTTATTTAACAAGAGGCAGAGCTATCATTTGACAGAACAAGCTTTGTGAAATGCCAGATGAGATAATTTGTAGGGATCATACAGGAGTTGACCAAAGCCGCTTTCCAAATAAAGAAAACTGAATCTTCAGCAACCCACATATTTAATGAGTTCAAGACTAGTAATTGTGAAACAGGTTACTGGTTGGAAAGGTTGACATAATTGGATTCTTGTTGTTGTATATTTTGAAGTACAAATATATGTGTGTGCTTCGCCAGTTTTTATTAGCAAAAGTTGTAGGATTTATAATACACAGAGAAAAATGTTCATTTTATGTCATTCGGTTCTTGCATTGACTTTTATTCTATATTAAGTTCGCTTTGTGGTTTTGATTTTTTTTTTTTTTAGTCAGGGTCTCACTTTGTCACCTTTGGTAGAGTGCCATTGCATCATAGCTCACCTCAACCTCAAACTCTTGGGGTCAAGCAATCTTCTTGCCTTAGCCTCCCAAGTAGCTGGGACAACTGGCATCTGCCCCAACTCCTGGCAAGTTTTTAGAGATAGGGTCTGATTTTTGCTCAGACTGGTCTCAAACTTCTGAGGTCAAACAATCCACTTGCCTCTGCCTCCCAGAATGCTAAGAATACCAGCGTGAGAGACCACATCTTGGCCTTCATTTTTACGTATCATGAACATTTTCTTTCTATTTCTTTTCTTTTCAATATATTAATTAAAATGAGAAATGAGGTTATTAGAATAGTAGAACAATTAAGAACATTTGGAATTACAAATACCAAATGACACACGACATTATATAAATCATTAAAAATCATGTTAATTATTGAATGGCAACAACTATGAAAATAATGAACTTGCTAAACAGGGGTTAGGAACTTTTTCAGTTGGAAGACCACATTAATTTTGCTATAATCAAATAAGGCTACATTAAAGAAACTTATATACTTTAAAATGTAATTTATTTTGTAAAACTCTAACTGTTATACACTTAATAACTTCAAAAAGTGAAAACTATTTGTTAATTCTAAAGTTAACTAGCCTTTTAATGACTTTGTTGTGTCTGTTTTTTATTAGAAAGCATTTGAACATTTGGTTGCAGCATGGAGAGTCACAGCTTCAGCTGATCCCCTAGATGGATATCAGTCATTTGTGACCTTAAGGACATCCTGATTTGGGTTGGGTAGAAGAATTTACCTTCACAGCAATAAGTGGTTGAAAAGCAAGAAAGCATTTTTCTAGCATGTTGCCAAAGGCTTAAGTGTTCTACTGCGTTTTTCTGTATATTGATTAGATCTGTCTTAGCATCAAACAATGACAGGTCCTTAGATGCCTGGGTCATATCAACTAGATGTGGTGAAAATGCTAATTTGAGAGTGATGTCATGATTCTCAAAGTCAGTGAACCTTTTACTGTATTCTCCAATTACTACGTCTAGAACAACTATGTAGTCTTCAAATGATTTTCATATATCAACCTGATCATCAATGACCTCTGCTAACTGGGGAAAATGTTCACCTGAAATTTCATTTTAAAGAAGAAGTGTTTGAGATACGTTTTTTTCCCCAAAAATATTTCTTCAAAAGGACATTTCAGATTTATATTTTTATTTTTTTCAAAATGCTTGGATTTCTTTTTGCCACATATCACATATAGACTTGGTTTTATCTTTCACAGAAAGATCCAAGTTGTTTTACTATCACACAGAAACCTTGCATTTCTATAGAAATCTTTTAACAAGCCACATTGATGATTGCGTTCTTCATAAAATTTTACTGACTGTTCTCACAGAAATAAAATTTTGGTTGTTAACACCTGTCCCTATGATAGCAAACACACTTTAGAATGATAGGATAAATCCACTTTGAATACCTCATCCTTAAACTTTAGCATGTTACAAAACTGAGGATGCTAGGGCTGCATTTACACAAATATAGTTAGCAATACTTATAAATTATTGCAAAGTGACACTTAAAATAGTGGCCTTAGCACAGAGATTTTGCAGATGCAAGGTGCAATGAAAGGAAATAAATCTGCCATCTATTATTATTTTTAATCTGTGACTAAACCCTTCATAGTTTCCTGTAATGGAAGGTACACTATCTGCACATACCCTCACTAAATTCACCTAATTCAGTCCAACTTCACAATATATATTTTGAAAATTGTTGAAGATATCTATTTTCCATGTTCTCTTCATAAGAATGCCCAAAGTGGGTAACACTTTGCAGCAAAGAAAAGCTTCTGTTAATGACCTGAATGAAGTATCTGCATGGAGTCAGTAGTATCAGTTGATTAATCCAAAGCAATTAAATACAACATATTCTCCTTTTGAAGTATTGCATGACAGTTGAAGGCTAATTCATGCTGCAAATCATTTATGGTTCTCCTTGAAAGAAGTAGTTGCTGGTACTTGAGACATTATCAAAGTCTAAGCATCCTCCATCTTTAAGGAAGAAACTGTTGATTCACAGTTTCTACATCTGTTTCTTTCCTGAGTATATAAGCCACTTCATAAGTTGCTTCAGTGTCTTTATTTCTAGGTCTGATTGCTACATGAAGAATTGTCTTTGCTTTTGCTTTTCAACTTTTAATTTCTGCAATATATCCCTTTATGCCTCTCTCTCCAATTTTAAATATTTGTGGTCTATATGAGTTTTATAATGCTCATTAAATATTAATTTTTTTTTTTTTGGTAGAGACAGTCTCACTTTATGGCCCTGGGCAGAGTGCCATGGCATCACATGGCTCACAGCAACCTCCAACTCTGGGGCTTAGGTGATTCTCTTGCCTCAGCCTCCCAAGTAGCTGCAACTTCAGGCACCTGCCACAATGCCTGGCTACTTTTTTGTCGCAGTTTGCCTGGGGCCAGGTTTGAACCCACGACCCTCAGTATATGGGGCTGGTGCCTTACCCAGGTGCCGCTCAAATATTGAATTTTTTAATGTTGATATTGCAATATCACAAAGCAAGCAAATCATCTTACCTTTAGATAATATTGCAATTCCCAATCCTCATTAAAAACGTGTTTTCATCCATCACCATTCTCTTGGTCCTTTCTTAACACTATGGGATGTTAAGCAGACAGAACTAAAAAGTACTTTGAGCTATGCAACCATTCACAAATTCTACTTCAAACAAAAACACAATGTACCACTGTCAAAAGTTGACAATAAACTGGCGTACTACAGAAACTCTCCCAAACCAGCCTAGTAAGGTAGTGGAATCAGCCAGATGGAGGAAGTTAGAACTGAATTTTGAACATAGTAGCCATCAGTTTATCCCTTATGGCTTATTTACGTTCTAATTGTGCTGGTCAATGTAGGAGGATTATTTTATTGAAACTTATTTTATTCCTCAATATTTTAAATATGCTCATTTAAAAAAATAAAATAATATAATATAAAAGATGGACAAAAATGTAGTAATAAAAATAAAAGCATTTGTTCTGTAAAATTTGGATCCAGTCAAAATGCCAATTAAGGATCTAAAAGGCCACGTGTAGCCTTAGGTCTGCAGATTTCCACCATGGGCTATTAAAATAACTCCTTCATGCTTCCAATTTGATAAAAATCCTGTACAACTAAGAGACAAAAACACAGATTTAAGAATAGTCAAAACATTGAGAGCTGTTTTGTATTTTTCATTTCCATTTTACATAGCTATGTATTTGTTCAATTTCTTGGGGATTTTATGAATAAGCATGTGTGTCACACATACAAATTAAAAGTAGAAATCAATGTTATTCAATTAAATATTAGTCTAATCATAATACCTCAATACTTGAAAGAATCCATGGTAGGTTGCACAAATTGCTTAATTCTCCATGTCTCCGTGCACTGACATATTTTTCTCATGCAAACTTCTGGGGCCCTTCCACTCCAAATCTGGGGGCAGCCACTGACTTGCCTTGACCTACAAGTTATTATTAGCAAGCAAGACCTAGAAGGTTGTGGAAAAACACTTGCAAAAGTGGGCTCGCTTTTTCTAACTCTCTTTCGCCTGTATCATTCCCTAAGTAACGTGCCCAGAATGGTCTACTCAAGAAAGAGAGGCACAGCTGAGTCACCTCAGTCCCCTTAGCCCAAACCAGCTAGATCAGCTGGTAGCTGGATGATCCCAAGACGTGAATGAGTGAGTTCCTCTACAATCAGCAATTTCCCAGCTTATGCCTGGTAATATTTTTATTTATGTAAACAATACATGTCACTGAGGCTTTGTATTATCAGTTATCTGTCATTACTGAGGTGATAGACTACTAAAACAAAATCTTCAAAATAATTTTAACTATCTCTATCATTTTATGCAGACTCACTCAATGAAGCACATTCTTCTTAAAAGATCTGAGTTTGTGTTCCAGCTCTTTGTCTAAATAACTATCCAAATATGCACAAGTCACAACTCCTCTAAGTTTTGTGGTCATTCTCAGCAACACAGATATAGCTTTCTTAGTTACTCCTGACTGATATTTAAAAGAGTCATGTAAATATTTTTATTATGATAAATCTTTCTTTCTTTTCTTTTCTCTTCTTTTTTGAAACAGAGTCTCATTTTGTCACCCTCAGTAGAATGCTGGTGTCACAGTTCACAGCAACCTCAAATTTTTGGGCTTAAGCTATTCACTTGCCTCAACTTCCCAAGTAGCTGGGGCTACCAGTGCCCACCACAACGCCTGGCTATTTTTTTGTTGTTGTTACGGTTGTTATTGTTGTTTAGCTGGCATGGACCAGGTTCGAACCCACCAGCCTTGGTGTATGTGGCTGATGCTGTGACCACTGTACTACAAGCACCAAGCCATACTATGATAAATCTTGAACAGCTACATATCATGAGTAAAACATCATGATTCAACAGATTCAATGTAAACACAATCAAAATACCAATGACATTCTTCACAGAAATTGGAAAGAAATTCTAACATGTATATGGTAACCACAAAAACCAGAATAACTAAAGCCATCTGAGCAAAAAAATGACAAAACTAGAAGAATCACATCACCTGACTTCAAATTTCATTACAGAACAGCATGATACTGGCACGAAAACAGACACAGAGATCAATGGAATGGAATAGAGAACTGAGATATAAATTTGTACGTCTATGGTGAATTTACCTTTGACAAGGTTGCCAAGAACATTCAGTGGGAAAAAGACACTCTCTTCAATAAATGGTGCTGAAAAGTTATATGTCCATGTGCAGACAAACTTGGCCCTTATCTCTTGCCATATACACAAATCAAATCAAAATGAATTACAAACTTAGATTTAAGATCTAATGCTATGAAACTACTAGAAGAAAATATGGAATATTAGGCATTGGTCTAGAAGAGGACTTTTTGAGTAATACTCCCAAAGCACAGGCAAAGCAAAATTGGACAACAAACCAAAAGGCTCTGCACAGTAATGAAAACAATATCCAAAGTAAAGAGACACCCACAGAATGGGAGAAAATATTTGTAAACTTCCCATCTGACAAGGGATTAATAACTTGACAATATAAGAAGCTCCAACAACTCAATAGGAAAAAAAAAAAATCAAATAATTCAATTTTAAAATAGGCAAAGTATTTGAATAGATATTTCTCAAAAGAAGACATGCAAATGGCCAATAAGTATATGGAAATTATGCTTAACATCATTAGTCACTAGAAAAATGCAAATCAAAACTACAAACAGATGCCTTTTTTTTTTTTTTTTGAGAAAGAGTCTCACTATATTGCCCTCAGTAGAGTGTCATGGCATCATAGCTCACAGCAACCTCAAACTCTTGGGCTCAAGCTATTTATTCTCTTGCCTCAGCCTCCAGAGTAGCAGGGAACCCAGTCACCCACTACAATGCCTGGCTATTTTTTAGGGATGGGGGTCTTGCTCTTGCTCAAGCTAGTCTCGAACTTGTTTGTGAGTTCAGTCAATCCACGGCCTCAGCCTCCCAGAGTGCAGGGATTATAGGTGTGAGCCACTACACCCAGCCAACAAAGAGATATCCTCATACCACAGTTAAAATGGCTTTTATCAAAAAGACAGGCAATAATGAACCTAGGAAGAATATGAAAAAGAGGAACCCTGTACATTGTTGATGGTGTGAATGTAAATTAGTGCAACCACTATGGAGAACGCTAAGTAGGTTCCTCAGAAAATTAAAAATAGAAATGACACATGACCTTGCAATCCCACTGCTCGATATATATCAAAAAGAAAGGAATTTAGTATAGTGAAAAAATATTTGCACTCCCATGTTTATTACAGGACTGTTCGCAATAGCCAAGATTTGGAATCAACCTAAGGGTCCATCAGCAGATGAACAGATAAAAGAAATTGTGGTAGATATACACAATGAAACATTACATAAGCATAAAAAGAATGAAATCCCGCCATTTGCAAAAACATGAGTAGAATTGGAGAACATTATTTTAAGTGAGATAAGCCAAGCACAGAAAAACATGTTGTGGCTAATATGTGAGAGCTAAATACTAAAACAATCATTCTCATGAAAACAGATAGTAGAATGTTGTTTTTTTACATACATTCTTTTTAAAAATAAAAGATGAACAAAAATGTAGCAATAAAAATAAAAGGATTTGTTTTAAATTATTTTTTTGTGTGTATAAAAATAAAAGCACTCACCAAAGGCACGGAAGGGTAGCACAGAGTGGGGGATAAAGTGGCAATGGTTAATGGGTACAAAAGTATAGTCAGATAATTAGGTGGAATGACAATGTTTGAAACCACAACAACGTATCTATAATCAAAAATAAGTTTGGGTATACTTTAAAGTAACTATAAGAGTACAATTAGAATGTTCCTGACACAAATAAATGTTAACCCCAATTACCATGATTTGATTGATTCACATTGTATGCCTGTATCAAAACAGAACATGTACTCTATAAATACATACAACTATGATGTACCCATAATAATTAAAAATATACATTTTTTAAAAATTCAGTTGAGAATGCTTTGGAGTGGGAATCATCGAGAGCAAAAAATCTATTGCTTGATACATTTCATGAGTCCAGCAAATGCATAAATAAATGAATGATTACGTGTCAAGCTTTTCAGATCAATAAGTGTTAGTAGTTTAGGTTTAAGAGTGGGTGATATTTACATCTACATAGGTGGAGTTTTGCCATTTAGAAAGGTAAAGGGAGAAAACACAGAGCTGAGTCTCCTGGAAGATCATATTTGTTGTAGAGAAATTTGGAAGTATGAGGAAGTAACAAACAGCACATGCATAAATATCACCTATTTACTGGAAAGAAATACCCACAAAAGTGAAAGTTGGTTAGAATGCAGATTATAATAAACTGAATATTGCTGTAATCTAAATAAAAGATTTAAATAAAGTAATCCTTTTATAAGATAAAACAGTTACAACTTTAGCAGTAGAGTTAAAGTATCTGGCATGCACACTCAGTTATATCCACTGATATTTCATACCTAGTGATACCACAGTGGTGCAATTATGATGCTTTGTATATATTTTTTCCTCAATTATTCCCACCCCCTCCTCAAAAGTAATCATTGTCAATTTTATGTTTCCTTCCAGACCTTTTCCAAGACTTTTAAAATTTGCCTCTATGATCATTTTGAATTCTTTTGTCTCTTGAAATTTTCTACATAAATAAGGTTACTTTTACAGTGTTCTGAAATATGTTCTTTCATACTTAAAATATGGCTTAGAGGCTTTTCATGTTAGAACTTATAAATCGACCTCATTCCGTTTGGTGGCTGCCTGGTATTTTGTAGTAAGAACCTACCGTTCCTTCCCTTATGCATTCACTAAGGAATAATCTCTTACACACATGGTATGTTCCAGGCACAGTTTGAGATGATGGAGATACCAAATCAAATGTCCTGTCTTTAAAAGTTCATTTTGGAGAGAATGGGAGACAGAATAAAAAATAAATGTAGAACTTAATTTCTAGTATTGATCATTGTCCTGAAGCTACAAAAGCTGGGCCAAGGAATAGGGGAGTTTACAAAATCTGTGTGGAGATATTCAGAAAAGGGGTCAGGGTGGCTCTGTGAGGAGATGACAGTTGAGCAGGATATAGATGATGAGAGAGATGCAACAATCTCGGGGCAAAACTTTCCTGATAGTTGGAACAGCCCTTGCAAGCTGCCTTTACATTCCAAATACAGTGTAAGTGGTATGTATTTACTCCTGCAATCCACACCATGGCTCTGCAGTGGGCATCACCTCTTGATTAGGAATGAGGAGACTGAAGGTTAGCCCAGTAACTGAGAACAACAGGTGAGTGTAGGAAATGACATTGAGAGCCCTGCACCCTGGCTCTTGCCTCTGTACTCTGAAGTGCCACTGTGCACCCCCTCCAGCCTTGAGTCAGCTCCAGATTGTCTGGGTCATGGGCACTGACCACAGTTAGCAATAACAATCTCTTTAAGGAAGAAAATTATTTTTAATTTACAAAAATCTCACAATATATTTATTTCTATCCTCCACTTCATTCCCTTGCTACAAATTTTCAATGATTCCACGCTGGCAAACAGGTAGCCTTCCTTGACAGAAATAAAAAGAAACTGACCTTTTCAAAGAAACTGACCTTTCCTTAGCATCTCCAGGATCCCTGAGGCTTTAATCCAATGCAGTGGGTAAGTCTGAAACCACCAGCTGGTATCTCGGAGAACGAAATGCTTTCTTCAAAATCATCAACCAGGTTTCTAAGCCCAAGAAAAGATCTCCTTACATGAATGGATTGATTTGCAACTAACTTTTAAATCTTGCTGTTAAGAAGATGTTAGCGAAGCTTTAATGGTGATTGATCCAAAGCATTGGCAGGGAATTTGCAGGTGGCTGATGCTAAAGGCTTCCAGTTCCCCAAGTCCTATGAAAAGGTGGGTGGTCCCTGTCCCAAAAGATCCTACAGGGGACTCAATGATTTTTATTCTTTCTGATTGTGAGACAAATTGCACAGTTTGGGAGAGAGAAAAAAAAAAAAGGACTATAGTCTGGTTTGTAAGCATTCCCAAGATCTCTCCTTGGATCATGATGTGCAAAATGGCCCCACCAGGCCTCTCTAGGGAGCTGCTTTCATTCTCCCAACATTCCAAATTTAATAAGTTTTTGAATGGAAGGAATACTTTCCCCTAAAAACATTACGATAAAAATTTTGAGGCTGGGCACAGTGGCTCACGCCTGTAATCCTGGCACTCTGGGAGGCCTAGATGGGTAGATTTCTTGAGCTCAAGAGTTTAAGACCAGCCTGAGCAAGAGCAAGACTCCATCTCTACCAAAAATAGAAAAAATAACTGGGCATGAAAGTGGGCACCTGTAGTCTCAGCTACTTGGGAAGCGGAGGCAAGAGGATTGTTTGAGCCCAAGACTTTGAGGTTGCTGTAAGGCGTTATATCACTGCCATGGCACTCTACTCAGGGCAACAGAGATCCTGCGTCAAAAAACAAACAAAAGAATAATTTCTGCTAATAGTTAGCCTTTGCCTGAGAAAGTCCTTCCAGAAATATCTGCCTTCCCCATTTTCTAAACTATTACTTGTTTTATTTCTTAAATAATTTTACTTTCACTGCCTAATTAGGTCAAATGTATAACAAAAATATTTCATTTTAATGTTGTCATGCATATTTTTTGGAAATTTTCTTATACATATAATAGTTTCTCTAGAAGCAAAATGTATGGAACTAGAAATTTACATGCTATTTTTAAATTTAATAATGCCATTTCCTTTTGATAAAGACTTTATTTATAGTCACACTACAGATGACACTTATATCCCTAGACAATTGCCAGTTAATATGCAAATAAGTATTAGTAAATACCAGTATAACTGAATAACTTTTTATATACTTTTTAGCCATATCCATTTATCTTCCACCATAAATTTCTTCACTGTATTTTGCCCATTTATGTCATAGCACTTAATAGAACCCTTCAGCAAAACCAATAAGGGATGGTGCAATCATTAGGAAATCATGACTGACTATATTTTAATTCCTTTTATGGTTATTACTGTATCAGTATTTTCTATGTCTTCTAACCACAGCTTTGTATTTTATGTTTCGTGAAAAAGTCATCAAACACCTATTTGGGGCTGATCAACTAATTATAACCTTGGATACTATCATCCTAAATCAATAAGCTATGCTAAAATTATAACTATAAGAACAGGCTATTTTGTGTGTACAGGATCTGCTTAATTCCAATTGTTAAAAATTGTGACATTTGTCTCGTTCTTTCCGGGTCCCTAGGTTGTTTACTCTTAGAAAAGAAACACACACATAACAAAACAAAGAACAATTTCCTGTTTCTAAGCAAAGTGATTTTAAAAGACATCTTGGACATCAAATAGTTCTTACAAAACATTTTGATAAGCTAAGTGTAAACGATTCTGAAACATATGGATTAAATTTTCCAAGGAATCACTTGAGTTTAAAAATTAAGGAAAAAAAAATAACACTCACCCAAACTAGATTTTACGTTTGTCAACTCCAAGACATTTGGTAAATATTTCAAGACAAATGACAAATCCTAATTATGGCCGAAGTGGTCGTTCCATGATAAAAGGATACATGCAAACCCCTTTAGCAGCTTTGCCCTGTCTTATCTCCTCCTGTGGCAGATACAAGGATCCCAAACTTCTCTAACTCTGGACATTTTTCATGGTATTATGTCTGGCTCTGATGACATTATTAGTTACAATAAAAGTTAATTAAGTATAATTTATCATAATTTTTAAAATTTCTCTTGAGAAGATAGTGTCATGATCACATCTTTGACCATGAATTCCATCACCATATTTCTTAAATATAAATAATTAAATATCTCTGGCTGAAATTTTACTCATGCCACTGAAATGCACTATGCCACCTGATGTCATGGGATAGTTGGTTTAAGAGTTGTTTTTGTTGTTTTTCCTACTTCTGTCTAAATCTATGTCAGTGACTTGAATACCTGCATTAGTTCTCCTAAGGTCAACTCTTAGAGTAAATAGCATCTGTTCTGTCTGCACAAACTATTTTAGGCCAAGATATTGGTGGAGCTTAAGACACAAAATATATATGTGGCTTAACATGTTCAGGATATTTTTGGAAAGTAATACAGTGCAAGAGATGGAACTGTATGCAATAAGACAAGATTGTACCATTTTCCTTTAATTTTAAGGGCTACATGAGTGGAACATTCTTAACATAATGTAAATGTTGATGTGCACAGGATTAGTCTATGGAGATCTCCAGGAAGATAAACTAAAGGATGATTATTTGTATCAAAATGGTTTTTCTTTAGAAATGAATCAATCCACATGAAATTTTCCTTCAAAATGTATTTTGTAAATGATACATCTCATAAATGTTTAAAAATAACCACTGTCATTTTATTCCGTAAAGGCCTAGGCTTTAATCTTTTTTTAAAAAATTTATTTATTTAATTTTTGAGACAGAGCCTCAAGCTGTCACCATGGATAGAGTGCCGTGGCATCACAGCTCACAGCAACCTCCAATTCCTGGGCTCAAGCGAGTCTGTTGTCTCCACCTCCCAAGTAGCTGGGACTACAGGCACCCACCACAACGCCCGGCCATTTTTTGGTTGCAGCCATCATTGTCGTTTGGCAGACCGGGCTGGATTTGAACCTGCCAGCTCAGGTGTATGTGGCTGGCAACTTAGCCTGTTGAGCCACAGGCGCCAATCCAATCGTTTTTTTTTTTTTTTTAATTTAAATTTTCTCCCTTCTCTGCACCATTGTAAGTGATAACTATTACGTCTTCCTAATTTGTCCTGCATGCATCTTAATACAGAGACATGTCTTTCTTACTCCCAAAAAGTAATCATATGAAGTGACGAAATACCTTAGTTTAATAAATAAGTATGTACATGCACACATTCACTCTCAATTCTTTATAAAAGAAGAATAGAGTATTCTGAGATTAACAGAAATTGGAAACACAGGCAAGCGTTTGACCACCTCAGAAATCTTTACCAAGTATCAAAATAACCAACATTTATCATAACGCAACTCCACCTGCCAGGTACTATTTTATCTTCTGGGGATAAATTGTTGAGCATTGCTCCCACAGAGCTTACAGCATCAAAGATTGAAAGACATTTATCTGGTAACCATACAACTAAATACAAACTACAGTGGAGTAACATCAATACATAAAAAGGTCTTCACAGGGAAATTTGATGTCTTCAAGAGTATAACTCTCAGAACAAGTAATGCATAAGATAAATTATGTATACAAGAATGGCAGGTTTGAGAATGGGTAGTGAGAGTTGAGAAAAGTATTCCAGACACAGGCAAAAGCAGGCACAAAGTTCCTGTGAGAGGATGAGAAATTTGGAGGACAATAAGAATTGAATGTAGCTAGAGCACAGAGTGAGGTAACTTTGGCCTCAAAAAGCCTAGGGATGAAATTTCAAGTTTATATCAAGGAAGATTCAGTTATAAGTAGGCTAGCTAGTTTAAAGAGAAGAGACTTATTACATGCACGTTAATTAGTTGCCAGAAATTTTGGAAGTCTAGAAGCCAAGCTAGAATACCACACAATTAAGAGAGACCCAGCCAGGGAAAATTACAGACAAAAATGTCACAATTTCTGCCACTGATTGCTTAATATCCACCCAGCCAGAAGTTGAACTCCAGAACCTTTGCTGTAGTTGTCTCCAAAAAGGCACATATATCCACCACTTTATTTAGCAGAACTGCATGTCCTTACAAACTTACAACACTCCTACACACCTTCAAATACCATGAGAAAAGATCTGGTTGGTGAGAACCAGCCACTTGACTCACACAGGCAGCCCCAAAGCAAGAGAAATGTCGGGTTGGAGTTCCACCTGGGAAAGGCAAGATTGTCAAAACAAGGAATAGTTATCACGGGAAAGGGAGGAAGTGTTCCAAAGGTCGAGGGCATTGAAAAATGACAGATGTCACAGAGAGATGGTGTCTGGCTGGAGATACCTATTTGTGAGTGATGGACATTATTGTAATTATAGCTGAGGGCCTGGCTGAGAAAACGTATGAGACCATAAGTGGGAAACAGTAGAATATTCTTTTGTGTAGATGTCTGACAGATCCTGCATTAAATGCTGTTAGTAAATAATTCATAGCCAAATGTGAGAAACAGCTTCCAAATAGATAATTAGAATAGCAAAGCTACAATAAAGCTATGTATAGAATATTGTAGAAGAAAAAAAGGACAATGTTGTGTAGGCAGAGAGCACTCACGTAGCAAAGGAAACCCAGGGGGACACAAATCTGTATTCCTCTTTTTGTTCATTTATTTTATTGCTAACTGGAGATCAGCCCTGGGGTATTTCATTAGCCCTTTATTGTCAACATGCCCAGACTGACACTTGTTATTTACTCTCCTCCCTTCCTTTCACCAATTTCTTTCTCTTTCTGCATTTACCATCATGATCAACTAGTGGATTCATTGTCCAAGTTGAAAATATGGAAATCATGCTTAGGCTTCCCCTGTCATTCCCCACCCCAATATCCAATCAGTTGATGGGAATTTAAATTTTGCCACAAAAATATTTCCTCAATCTGGCAACTGACCTCAATCTCTGTACTGGAGCCCTGGGTCAACCCCTTACCCTCCCACGTCCACAGCCATTGCAAGAGCCTTCCAGTAGATATCGTGGCAACCAAATCCCTCCTAACTCTATGGCAGGTATCCGCAAACTTTTTTCTATAAAAAAGCTGAATAGTAAGTAGTTTCAGCTTTGCAGGCCCACAAGGTCTATGCCACGAGGACTCAATTCTGTTCTTGTAATGAGAGAGCAGGCTTAGCAAACTGGAAATACACAGGAGTAGCTGTGTGCCAATTAAATTTTCAGCGTTTTCAGACCCTTGCTGCTTAACCCCACAAAGAACATCGGAATCATAATCCTAAAACAAATCAATTGATGTGCCTTTGCTGTTCTCCAGTTCCGGCAGAAGAAAACCCATAGACCTGTGCCCTTTGAAAAGATCCTTTATCGTTTTCTCCCAAGATCTGCTTCTGGTTTCGTCTTACACCTCCTCTGCACTGTGTCCAGTTGTGTTGATGGCTTTTGTGTTTCTGTACCTGTGCACCCACTGCCTCTGCCTTTCTCCTGTTTTTCCCTCGCAAAAATCCTACTCATCTTTCTCAACCCTACTCAAATGGGAGTGCCCCTTGTCTTGGCAGAGCTCTTCATTTTCCTTACCATAATTTTAGTTTAGGCTCTATTGTAGCTTGGTTATATTATTAATATGTTGTGATTATCTGTTTGGAAGATATTTCTCACACTCAATGAATGCCACACCACTTAACACACAGCCTGTCAAGTGTGTACTGAAAGAATAAATAAATGATAAATACAAAATATTAAAATGGAAGAGTAAGTGAATGAGAGAGTGACCAGAGAGGGAGGGGAGAAAAACAGTGCAGATGTTCATTTGAAAATTTGGGTAGTTAAAGACGAGGGAGAAGGAGAGATATTTTATTCTTATAATCATGATGCAAGACAAGCTGTAACAGGATTAAGTTTTTTTTTTTTTTTAATACAATAACTAAGTTTCCAAGTTGAAGTAATAAGATAAACACATAGAAAAAGATTGGAATTTTCCCCAATTTCAGGAACTGTGAGTAGTGCCCAAGTCCACAGAATCTGATAGTATTTAGTTCACTATGCCCACTTTTGTGTTCAGTTTTAATTCTGCACATAACATTTCTATTCTCAATCTCTATTTCTATTCCTATTCTCAATATTGTTGAGGCAACAAAGCCTTAACTTGTGGAAAGAAATCTGGAGTTGTGAAAATTTTAGCTCAGTGGACAAAACAGTTTATACAGAAAGATCTATCTCACACTTTCCTTGAAATCCTATCAAGCAGATAATTCTGAGGGGGCTACACTTGGTGCTGTCTTTGTGAAGGATTAAGAGGGGCTGTCATTTCATACTCTTCTTCCCAACGGACATGAAGGGGCACAGCCAGTGTAAGCAAACACACACTTTAAGCTAGAAAAACTTAATGTTCAGGAGCAAAGATCTGTTGCGATGTGATCTATCAGTCCCATCTCCTTAAACCTGAGAGAAACTCCATGGAGGTCCCTTTGGTCTGACACAGGTTAGGCTACTTCCCCAGTGCTGACAACTGGGGAAATACTTGGAAGGAGGGGAAACTGAGGATTTTTCACTTATTATATTATCCATTGGTAACATTTCCATACAATTCCCCATCTAATGTCTCCGGGCTTGAGCAATGAGGGCAACGTTTCTTTTGATGAATCTCTTTTTCCACTTTTTCTCTCGTACAAAATACAGTGAGTCATGGGAATGGACAGCCATGGGAATGGCTGTTGTATCCAGATTCTCCTTAGAAGCCCAGCACCCTTTCTCCACCTGTTGTCAGTATTGCCTGCTAATAGCTCCTCTGTTATCTGGTGAATTTCCCTTGGCTGACCTGAGACCAAATGTGGTCCCACATTCCCAGGGGGGATACTTGCATGTCTGTTCCACTGTATTGTCTCAAATTGGGACCTAGATTGCGGTTCAGTCGACCCTCCAATACCCCCATGGCATCAAGCTAGAACCAGACCTCAATCAGACCACTTCTTTGCTCAGCGTCTTTCCCTGGCCCGGCCTGTTTCCCTTGCTCTCCCAGGCTATTCTACTTCTAGAGCACCTAATCTAGGAACATTATGGATAAAGTGAGGAATCCTATAAGAGAAACAGAAAAATCAGAATTTATAAATACAACCTAATCAACAGTGAAATTTATGAGAAAATAGAGGTGTTATATGAAGAATGAAATTACGTATGTCTTCAAACTCTCACTAATCAGTATTAAATGCTATTAAGTACATAATAACCCTTGGACCTTTAAACTAAACATTGAATTTCCAAAAGTAAATTCAAATAGTTATCTTAAATACATATGCTAGTGTACACATGCTACATGCACACACACACATATATACACAAATAGGGATTCATGAGGTTTTAGAATATTTTAAAACTATCCTAGAATGACTCCAAGGAACTATAACAAACTGGTCAACATTCAGGAACTAGGTCTACTGTACTGATAAATATATATATATATATATATATATAGTGCATGTATACATAAAACATATTTAGATCAGATATACATATAATATAATATGTATATATATAATATACATGCACTATATATATATACATATATATAGTATAGTGTATAGTTGAAGTAATAAGATAAACACATAGAAAAAAATCGAAATTTTCCACAATTATATATATACTATATATATACTATACATATATATACTATACTATACTATATATATAGTGCATGTATTGGGGAAATACATGCACTATATATACGCACTATAAAGGTGACTTAATTTTCATAGGCCAGACATGCACTCTCTCTCTCTATGTATATATATATATAAGCACTATATATGCAGTATTGTGCATATATATATATACAAATATATATATATAGTGCATATCTGGGCTATGAAAATCAGGTCAACTTAAGGAGGTGGCCAACGTAGAGAGGTGATCAACTATGGAGGTTCTTCTGTAATTCTTTTTTCCTCTTTTTCTTATTTAAAAAAAAAATTTCAATTACCAGAATTCTGGCTAACTCTATAAGGCTAGTTCTTATACTGGCAAACCAAAAAAGCCTGAATCTTTTCAGCACAATTCTACCCTTCAAAAAATTTTAAAGTACCCAATTATCTGGATTCTCATTACTTACAAAATCTTGTAGTTATTAAGAAATTTTTTTGTAAAAATTTCATTTCCCTATATTGAAATAGTCCCTCCAAGTAAAGAGAGAAGCTGTTTCAGCCAAAACTTTGGATCTACTTAGGACTAATGGAGTTTCTTTGTTTCTAAAGAAAACCTTTTGCCCTCAGACCAGCTGCTAAAGTTGAATACCACAAATTATTCTTTCAAAGTGATCTTGAAAAACCATATGCTGGAATAGAAATTTCTTAAACTTTACACACAAGATCAGAGCTCCACATCTTAATAGCCATATAACTCTATAAAGAATTATCCCTGATTTCTCTGATAGATTATCACTGCAGAAGGGAAGAAAAAAAGCTTCATGAAAGCATTCCACCTGTATTGCTGGCAGATGACTTGTAAATGTCGCACAGACACGGGCCTACTATTGGCTCATAGAAGCAGCATTAAATAAACAGCTAAACATCTGCTGGTAAATACACAGCAAACAAAAAATGCAATCCAGAGCCAAACATGTGCATGGTGTGGGCCCCATCTCTGCTCATAAACCAAGCAATGTGTTCTGCTAATCATTAGCAGAGTTATTGATTTTAGATGTGTATCACACAGCTATAATTTTGTCAGAGAGTAGACCACATAAGTTGTTCTTTTTCTGGTTGTTTCATTTTGTCTTATTCCAAGAGTCTGTAAATTGACGACCGGGACAAAAATTATAATTGACATCATCTGTGGGAAATATTTCATAAAACAACAGGCCCAGATGTAGGATTAAAGCCATGTGGTAGTAAAATACCCCACTGAAAAAGGGCCAGGTTCCATGATTTCTTACGAAAACAGATGTGCTCTTTCTCCCTCTGCTTGTTTTTCAATGTTTTTTTTTTTTCCTCCAAATAATACCTCCCCCAACTTTTTATTTTTTTCTGTCTCTCTCTCTCTTCACGATTACACTGGAGAGAGTTCATAAATGGATTACAGATGCGGGCTTGTACTTCAAAATCCTAACTGTCACAATCTCTGAAATAAAATAAATGAAACATTTGGAAAAATTATATTGAACTATGGTAAAGGTAATAAAGATTATGTAAACATATCTGCTTGACATTTATCTAGAATCCTTGGGCATGACCATGTGATCTCCTGGGTAATGTAAGCTGGGGACCAGGGAGTAGGAAGTAATTCAACATGTGTCCAAGATACAGCAAGAAGGGTGACTCCTTCTGAAAGCCCCCTCTTCTACAAAGGGGAGCTTTGGAGTTAAGACAACTTTTTGGATGGCTTCTCCTAAAGTTTTTATCTTCCTTGAGGGGAAATTTCTAGATAAAGATAAGGTGTAGGAAAATAAAAGCCCAAGAGATCTTAGCCCCCACTGGTTAAGGTTCCCCTTAGCTACATTACTTCTCTACAATTTCCTGTTTTCTTTTCTTTTTTTTTTAATTAAATAATAGCTGTGTACATTAGTGCAATCATAGGGTACAATGTGCTGGCTTCATATACAATCTGAAATATTTTCATCCAACTGTTTGACATAACTTTCATGGGATTTTCTTAGTTATTGTATGAAAACATTTGTAGTCTCGATTTATTAAGTTTCACCTGTACCCTTCTAAGATGCACCATAAGTGTGATCCCACCATTTACCCTCTCTCCACCCATCCTCCCTCCTCCCCTCCCCTCCCTTGCCCCTTTCCCCATATTCTTGGGCTATAATTGGGTTATAGCCTTCATATGAAAGCTATAAATTAGCTTCATAGTAGGGCTGAGTACATTGGACACTTTTTCTTCCATTCTTCAGATACTTTTCTAAGAAGAATATGTTCCAGCTCCATCCATGTAAACATGAAAGAAGTAAAGTCTCCATCTTTCTTTAAGGCTGCATAATATTCCATGGTATACATGTACCACAATTTATTAATCTATTCGTGGATCGATGGGCACTTGGGCTTCTTTCATGACTTAGCAATTATGAATTGGGCTGCAATAAACATGTTGGGGACCACAAAAACAGGATTCTAGGGGACAAACACAGACTGTATTATTTGACAACTAATCAATAAGGACAATGGAAGAACTGCACACAATCACGTTTTTGCCAAAGACCTCGGTGTCATATGGAATCCATTGTAGTATCACTGATTACCATTAACTAATTTAGCATTTATACTGTATCTTAGCCTCAACCTCTAGTAATGTGCCAAGATGGCTTAGTGTTGGGAGACTATAATAAAGCATTAACAGAAACTAGATTTCCATTGCGTGCCACTGTTAAGATTTCAATAAAGTATCTACACTTTCCAGTTCTCCCCTTTTTAGCCCTTCAGATACTGAAACAAACAGTGTAAAAATTCATTGAGAACCAAGGGGAACCTGACTCCAGTATCCATGCATTGTGTCTTTAGTCTGTTTTCTTGGGGCTGAATGAGGACTGGAATCCAAAGAACCAGCAGAACTCCAAGAGACCTGAGCTGAGTCATAACTCAAGATCATTTCAATGTTCCCAGTTCAGCATCCTCTCTTCTGCCAGTTCCTCGGATGCCTAGTACTGGGCTCAACACCTTTGTCTCCAGGAAAGTCCACCAAAGGAAGAATGGTTAGAATAGGGTGAGAGTAAGGAGCAAAGGTGAAAAGGAGGAACCATGATTCTTTCCCATCTTTCCCACACACCAGACAAATCAGAACATTATTATGACTTTATGACTTTTTTCTTTTTATTATGACAGAGATGAAATCTGAAAAGTGAATGACTAATCCATAAGTTTAGCATATTGCCCACAGAATGGCAAGAGGGGAGGGGATCAGGCGAAAAAACAAATCAAGTGCATTATAAATACAATTTATTGACTATTTACCACATAATTGGCAACATGAAGGATGTTTTTATATACAAGTGGTCCCCAGGTTACAGATAAGATATGTTCCTGAAAACTTCTTTAAGTCAGATTTCCATGTAACTCAGATCCCTGAAGAACTTCACATATATAGCAATAATAATAATATTGTAATGGCTCATACACAGTAATCATAATACAATGTAATACTGTAATAATAGAAATCATACCCCTGTACTATAATAATAAGTTACAGAAACTGTTGTGTTCTTTTTTAAATTCAAACAAACAACATTAAAACAAACTCATACATAAAGTTTAGATAGGAGATGGGAGAAATTTCGAAAAGAATATTAATGTTGTATTAATGCTAGGCTAATAGGAATGTTACGCTTATTGGGGTTTTCTAAGCAGATCAATCACAACCGTTCCATTTCAGCAACTAATCCACTGCACTGCTTAGTGGTCAGTGATGCTTTTACCAGAGCACTGCCTTCCACAGGTTCCATTATTCCCTCGTCATCCCTTCTGAGCATCTCAATAGCAGAGTGACCAGAGCATAACACTTTCCCAATGAATGATAATGACTAGACTTTCTCTGAACACTTAGAAGACATAATTATCTCTACTTTCATTTCCATTGTAATCACCTTTCTCTCTCACTTGGACTTTTGCTTTATAATACAGTCATAAGTGTGAACCGAATGAAAAGTTAAGATGAAAGTGATGCTGTCTGTGCATAAACGACCATGTATGAAGAGAGCCACGAGCATAAAAATGTGTTGCCAGGGAACCACTTCACACTGTCAGACATGCATTATTAGTTCAGTTACTTAACTATCAATTATCCTCACGGACAGCCTCGGGAGCCCATTGTGAGCGCAGAAAGCCGTTAAGTTGGGTTGTCTGTAACCCAGGGGCTTCCTGTGTTTAGAACAGTTAATCCTCAAAGTAACCATATGAGGGAGATTATTATTACAGCCTTTACAAATGAGAAAAGTGAATCTCTTGCCCAAAGTTAGTGAATGAAACAGTTCTGATGGACAGCCAAACCCTGTCATGACCCATGTGACTCTCACCTTTTACATTATACTGCTTCTCAGCTCTGGCTCCAGGTGCACCTGTTAGCACAGGTCAATATGACACTAAATTACTCAGAAACCTCAGAATATATCCTTTGCAGTCATGATTGTCTACAGAAGTGCCTGGTCCTCCTCACAAATTGGGTGAAATATTGATGGATCACCTCTGAGCCTGTGCTGAGAATGCGTGGATTAATTTTTAAGTTTTATTGTGGTAGAACACTTATAAAGCAAAATACACCATTGTAACTATTTTTAAGTATACAATTCAGTGGCAGTTGTTGTGCAACCATCACTATCTATTTCTAATTTTTTCCATCATCCTAACAGACACTCTGTACCTATAAGCAATAACTACTTATTCCTAACTTTCTCCAGCCCCTGGTAATCTCTAAATCCTTTCTGTCTCTATGAGTTAGCCTGTTATAAATATGTTACATAAGTGGAATCTTACAGTATATGATTAAATTCACTTAATATCTTTAAGGCTCAGCTATGTCGTGGCATGTATCATAATTTCATTCCTTCTTGTAGCTGAATAATATTCCATTGTATGTAAATACCACATTTTGTTTACACATTTATCGGTCAATAAACACTAGGTTGTTACCAACTCTTGAGTATTATAAATAATGTTGATGTGAACATTAGAATGCAAGTATCTGTTTCAGTCTCTGTTTTCAGTTCTGGCCTTTACCTATGTGCGAAATGTTTAGGTTACATGGTAATTCTGTATTTAACTTCTTTAGAAACTGCCAAAAGTCTTTCTATAGCAGCTGCACAATATCAGCTTCCCTTTATTGCCAGCACTCATCATTTTTCTTCCTTCCTCCTCCTCTTTCTCCTACTTCTAATTCTTAACTACTACTACTATTATCATCATCATTATTATTATTGCTACTATCTAGTAGGTACAAAGTAGTATCTCCTTGTGGTTTTGATTTGCATTTTCCTAAGGACTAGTGATATTAGGCATTGTTTCATCTATTTGTTTCCCATTGTATCTCTTCTTTATAAAAATGCCTATTCTAATACTTTGCCCATTTTTTAATTGGGTTGTTTGTCTTTTTGTTGTTGAGTTGTTGCAGTTATCTACATATTCTGACTATTAAACCTTTTTCAGTTATATGATTTACAAAGTATTTTCTACTTTTTCTTAGGTCATTTTTTTACTTTCCATGTGATATTTATTTATGCAGAGAAACTTTTAATTCTGACAATGGCAAATTTGTCCCTTATCATTTACAAATTTTGCTCATGCTTTTGGGATCATATATGAGAGTCGATGGCCAAATTCAAGGTTAAAAAAACATCCCCCTATGTTTTTACTAAGAGTTTTATGATTTTAGCTCTTATATATAAGTTTTTAATCCATGTTGAGTTGATTTATCCACAAATTGTGAGGGAAGAGTCCAAGTTCATTCTTTTACATATGAATATCTAGTTGTCCCAGCATCATTTGCTGATGAAAGTACAATTCGATTTAGATCCCAAAGCAAGGTATGAGGACCAAGTTTACAGGACTAATTGAGGATTAAACTTTATCTCTCTGCACTTTGTTATCCACCAAATGAGCTATACTGACAGAATCACATATGATATAATAACTATTTAACTCAGAAAATGTGCTCTTCAAAAATCAAGTTTTATTGACTTTCTTTACTAAAGTGCACTGAAGATATTTTCTTTACTAAAAGGCACCACAGCAACAAAGTGTTTATAATCACAAATGCTTGATTATTGTGGAGTTAAAATTAGGGGAGGAAAATATATACTATAAAGAGGAAAAGAAATTAGCCTGTTCTTGATCATATGGGGGTGTGGTCACCTCTGTGAGATCGCTGGCTAAGACCTCAATAATAGAGCAGGAGAAACAGGGGAGCAGTTCTGTGGTAGTGGGGAGAGGGAGCTCTGATAGGAAAAGCCTTCCCAGTGTCAGTGGGCTCTAATTATCAGCTTATAAGAAAAGTATGCAAAATTGGGCTTGCCTTGACTCTCATAGACAAAGATGAATCTGTAGCTCTAGAATGTGTTTCTCCAATCCACTCTCTCTGAACCAAAACAGCAACTGCTCAAGAAAAAAAAAAAAAAAAAGATATTAGAAATACAAGGAAGAGTTGATACATTTGACAAAAAGAGAAAAACTTTCAGGACAAAAGTGGCTAGTCTTTGGATTTTCCATTCATGGTATTTACTTGTATTCGACCCTCCTTGAAGTTTTTCTCAACAGCTTTAGCTTTAGTTGTTTTCTTTTTTTTTTTTTTTTATTTTATTAAATCAAAGCTGTGTACATTAATGCAATCATGGGGTACAATGTGCTGGTTTTATATATGATTTGAATTTTTTTTTTTTTTTTTGAGACAGAGCCTCAAGCTGTGACCCTGGATAGAGAGCTGTGGCATCACAGCTCACAGCAACCTCCAATTCCTGGGCTCAAGCGAGTCTCCTGCCTCCACCTCCCAAGTAGCTGGGACTCAGGTGCCCGCCACAATACCTGGCCATTTTTTGGATGCAGCTATCATTGTTGTTTGGCAGGCTCTGGGCTGGATTCGAACCCGCCAGCTCAGGTGTATGTGACTGGCACCTTAGCCCGTTGAGCCACAGGCGCTGAGCTGCAATTTGAAATATTTTCATCAAATTGGTTAACATAGCTTTCATGGCATTTTCACAACCAAGTCCTTGAAATGCTGTGGGGCTGCACCCGGCAAGGCAATCTAATGAAATACATAGACGCTTCTTCTGATAGCCACTGTAACAAATTGTCTTAAATACCCTTTTGTAGTGGTGGGGCTTCGTTCCTTCGAGCAACAAATGGCAAAGAAATATTTAATAAAGAAAATGGCAAAAAAAAATAAATATGTGAAATCGTCAGTGCTTCTTTGGTGTTCTCCATTTCAAAATGTGATGGGAAGTGACTTCAAAGGAAATATTTTTATTTTCTTTTCACCAATGACTAAAACAATAAATATGGCTGAGAGAATTATGAAGCCCTGAATAATTGCTTCTTTGCACCAGGATCCCTTGTTCAAAGACTCTGTAATGTAAGACAAGATTTATTTTCTTGAAATGCTGTTTTCATTGCATTCCATCCCAATTCAAAACTCTTAATTACCTCTCTATGGGTCACCAGGAAATAACATTAAATAATATGGTTTTACTCTTATAAGAAATCTTAATATATATCTAATCCAATTTCCCTTCCATTTGACACAAAGGTGAAACTAATGTCCAGAGAGAACTATGGGAATTTCTGCAGGTCATGAAGTCAGTGAGGGATCCAAGCTAAGAACTGCTTTTGTCTTCCAATCTCGGGTTTTTCATGGAGTTGGATCACACTACAGGCTATGTAGAACTCCACGAAATCCCTCTGCATCCCTTCTTAGCTTCTTAGTCAGTGCTAGATCCTCTGAGGTGTCCTTGCAATTCTCCAAACACCCTAAGGGGCCAAATATTCTGCTTCATCTTCATTCTCCATTTAGACTCCTTCCCATGTAGAAACAAGCCTACACTTTAAGAATTCCCCCTGATCAACTCCAATCCCAGGAAAAATTTACACTCAATTGTCATGTTTTACTATCTGCTTATAATCTACATTTAAAAACTTAGGATAAACATAAGATCTGTATGCTTCCAGAAGTAATAACTTTTTCCCTTAGACAACTTTATGTTTACTAATCACTCTGTTGCATTATTTATTTAAAAATTTAGAGTGTACATATGCTTGCCAAATGACTCATGGTAATAAATAATACTGTCTTACAGATTCAGATTGTATACACTTAAGAATCTCAAAATTCCATAAAATGTAAAGTTTTAATGTAAATATATCACTCTATCTCTAAAATGCTCAGTTGAATATAGATTACATGTTAAATTTTTTCTTTGTAAATGTTGAGATGGATATGAATGATATGGTTTTGCTCTTTAAAAGAGAAGCTCTGAGACTGAATAGTTAAGAGACTCAGCCCATTTGATGTGCTGCATAACTGAGGTAGAAACTGGAGGTTCTTGAGTCTTTCTTTTGTCTTCCCCAACCTTTCAAATTTACTTTTCTTTGAGTTCTTCCTTCACAGAATTAGGATCACAATATCTTTTTAAAACCCAGTGGGTATGTGGCAACCAGATCACCTTCGTTATATGTTCTTTTAAAGCTTCATGGTGTCCTCTATTTGAACTGTGATTGTACACACAGACAGATTCCAAATAAATGGGGATTTCACCAGTTTTACTAATTTTGCCAAAGTTCTTAGCAACAGACTTGCACTTTAATATGGCACAATGGCTCAGTTACCATAGTAACAAAAGATGAAAATCCCATCATTCCCTAAGAGGAAAATCAGCTGTACACATAGTCCATATTTTCAGCAGACCATTTATGTGAACTAGAGCCAACATACACATTAAAATCTCCTTACAAGTCTCCCATCACCTTATTCCACAAAGTGGCTTGATCTCTGCAGGGGAAAAAGAGAATAGATTTTGCAGAAGAATAGGAAATACTGATGACCAAAAATATTCTACAGAAGGGATAACTAGGAAAGTGACAAGTCTATAAAATGATTTTAAAAATGAGTGTTATCAAAGGAAGAAACAAGAGAACATTTTTTCTTAATCAGGAAATGAAAGAATGTATACGGGAAAATATTAGACTATTGGGGGAGATTAAAAGGAAGGCAAAATATCCAGTTATTTAATGGATAATGAATATATTTTTATCTATATCATCTATATCTAAATCTACATTGACAACTATATATTCATCTGCCCAGACATTAAAATTACTGCTACCTCAACAAGGCTAATTTGAGCAAAGGCTTCCCAACCCTTAAATGGGAATGGTTTAACAATGTATCTCCCATGTCCATGTGATCTTTATATGATTAACTTTGTCAACCATCATGTCGGGACCAGCTGGACCTTGAAGAAAAAGGCCTGGGTGTGTTATATAGTAATAGATTTATTCGGGATATTAACTAATTTGCTCTTCACTTCCTGTCGGCATGTGGCTCACATCAACTTGAGCTTCTAGATGACTGAGTTGCCCTCAATCCCCTCCGCCAAAAAAAAAAGCAAACAGAAAAGAATCAGAGATTTCTTAGTAATTCAATCAGATTCCAAGTAGGAAACAAATATTTGAAGAGTTTTACTAAGAAGCTAATTATAGAGGTCTGGGTATGGTGAAGGAAACTGACGAGGGACATGGAAGTACAAGGATCTTAGAACTATGAGGAAGTCGTATGAGTCCTGAGCTTGTTACTCCCCGAAGCAAGAGTAGTGAGCAGGGTTACCGACACCTAGAAAGTGCTGTGGCCACAGGCAGAGGAGTGGAGTCACTTCTGCAACCAAGGCATGACAAGGAAGGGGCTAGACAGATAATTATCCTACCGTTTTTCATCTATGAACCACCAGGCCCTTACAGATGTGCTCTGTGGCTGAATACAGTGATAAACCAGAAGGCATGGAAGCTCAAGTGTTGCAATTTGTACAGGGTAATTTTCTGGGCAAAGGTTAGCACAGATTATTTTTCAGGAGGGCCAAATGGAGAATAAATAACAAGCCTGATTTTAAGGTCTGCATCTTCTTCTAACAATGTAATTCAGGCTTCGCTTCCTGGGAAAAGGGAGTAGATGTACTTGTCCCTATTCCAAAGTGCAATTTTTAAAGCCTGAAAGTGATAGGACCGATATAGATAGATAGATAATGATAGAAAGATGATCAATCTATGTACATAATAAAATACCAAAAGATGGAGAGAAAAAGTAAACTATTTCGGGAACTCAGGACAAAAGAAATGACATGAAGGTGAGTTCCCCAGATCTGCTTAGTTTAGTTTAGTTTAGTTTTGCTTCCTAACAAATTTGAAGACGAAAAAGCAGACAACCCAGAAATGACAATCTGTGCGTAAAGGTCTGCAATATAGAAGTAAAAACTTAGAATAACCATTCTACTACAGCTAAACAGCATGGGGGGGGAGGCGGATACAAAAACAAACAAATGAACAAAAAGACAACTATGGTCCCACCTGCCAGTAAAGGCTGAATGCTGATTTGAGATATCCAACCTAACCTGTGGTGGCTGTAGCAGTGTACCACAGAAATCCTGGAGGGAGGTCAGAACAGACAGTAGGAAGCCGAAACAGTCATCCCTGCTGAGTGAGTACAAGCTTCTTCTTCTTTCTCAGTGTCAGTGAAGATCCAATGGGAAGCCAGGGCTCTCATGACTACCTGGAAGTGAAAGAGCCCTTCTGTCTCCCTGGTAGTAGAGATGGCCCAGTGAATACTCAGGACTTTCCCCTGTGCCCATCACTAAGAAGGCCATCTTTCCACCATGGTGTTATTGAAGGCCAGGCAGAGAGCAGTCATATTGCAATACTATGCTCCCAAGCGAGGGGACTATTAGTGAAGGCTGAAATTCTCATCCTCACTCAGCAATAATAACTGGGTCCCCCACTCTGTTATCTGTTAGTGGAAACAATCAGAATTCTGGTCTTCTACCTCCACCTGGCACTAATAAAGTGGTTTTTCCACCTTCCCCTACAAACCTGGTCTCAGAGGAAGCCAGTTAAAACAAAAGGTTTAAATAATCTTATTCCCGGCTCAGCGCCTGTGGCTCAACGGGCTAAGGCACCAGCCACATACACCTGAGCTGGTGGGTTCGAATCCAGCCCGGGCCCACCAAACAACAATGACAGCTGCAACCAAAAAATGGCTGGGCGTTGTGGCGGGCGCCTGTAGTCCCAGCTACTTGGGAGGCAGAGGCAAGAGACTGGCTTGAGTCCAGGAATTGGAGATTGCTGTGAGCTGTGATGCCACAGCACTCTATCCAGGGTGACAGCTTGAGGCTCTGTCTCAAAAAATAAATAAATAAATAAATAAATAAATAAATAAATAAATAATCTTATTCCCATAACATTGTCT
>CAUYRH010099074.1:0-17082 GCA_963574655.1 Perodicticus potto
AAAATAGCTGGGTATTGTGGCAGGCACCTGTGGTCCCAGCTCTTTGGGAGGTTGAGGCAAGAGAATCGCCCAAGCCCAAGAGTTGGAGGTTGCTGTGAGCTGTGTGATGCCATGGCACTCTACTGAGGGCTAAAAAATAAAAAATAAAAAATAAAAGGCATTTGAGGACTCTTAACTGACCACAAAATATTTAGATTGCATTGAACCACACCAGGCCACGTACAGCATAAGCCATTTTATATTAGACTTATATCTACTATAAAATTTGAAGATTCGGGCAGAGAGAAAATTTAAAATAACAAACTATATATAAGATGTAGCACCTCAAACAAAAAGTATTTGGCAAAAATATTAAAGTTCCAAATTGAAGTGCTTAAGAAGGGCCTTGTCTGCCTTCATGATGAATAGTAGTAAAATCTCAAAGAGAGAATCACCAACATTTTGGCTTTAGGGCTAAACCATGGACTATTGAACTTATCTGAAACTTCAGCTAATTTAGTAAGACAATCTCAACTCTCTCAGCCTTTTGATAAATTATAACCCAAGAAAAACACTAACAATTATGAAATCCAAATTATTAATAAAGTGATTTAAAATAGTTTACATTTATTTAATTAATAAAAATGAGATATGATAGAGTCATAACTTAGTATGTGACTCCAGATATGTTACTGGCTTAAAGTGGACTCTGTTTCTGAATGTGGAAAATATTGCATATGCTACATTCTAGTAATTCATTTCATTATCTAGTAAATATTAAAGGAAAACTTTGTCATGGGTACTCTAGAATATATTTCCAAGAAGTTACATAGCAATATTTTTCATAATAACAAATATTAAAAACACACCCAATTTTCATTGACAGAAAAATAGGTAAATGTGCAAAACAGAATATTATATGACTGTTAAATTATTAATTAAACCAAAGCACACCAATATAAATGAGTTGGAGAAATAGTAGCCAAATTATACATATCAAGTCCCAGGAATGCACATAGATAGTGATTGTATATTTTGTTTCTATTTTTTAAAATAAAGTATGTTTGTATATGTGTTTATATGAACATTTTAGTACATACATAGATATAAAAAAACTATATAACATTCTTGTTGGGAATGTAAATTTTTATAGACATCATGGAAAACAGTTCAATGGTTTCCGAAATAATTAAAAATAGAATTATCATATGATCTAGCAATCCTTCTACTAGCTGTATGTTCAACAAAAAAAGGAAATGAACAGATCAAGGAAATATGTACACTCCCAGATTTATTACAACGCTAGTTATAATAGCCAGGAATTATTAAAAAAAACACATGCCCATCAACAGATGAAGGGATACAGATAATGTACAATGCATACTCCATTGAATACTATTTATTCACAAAAGAAGGAAATCCTGTCATTTGCAACAATATGGATGAACCTGGGAGGCATTAAGAGAAACAAGCCAGGCCCTGAAAAAACAAACAAACAAATGCTGTGTGATCTCCCCGTATGTGGAGTGGTCTCCTGGAAGTGGAGACTAGAATGAGGGACACCAGGGGTTGTGGTGGTTGGAAGAAGAGCTGCATTGGGAAGATCTTGACCAAAGTATTCAAAATTTTAGTTAAATAAAAAGAAAAATTTTAGGAGATCTACTCTACAACATGGGGATTATACTTAGAAGAATTCTAAAAGAAAAGATGTAAAGTGACATCACAAAAATGAAAATTAAGCAATGCAATGTATCTGTTAATTTTCTACATTTAATCATTTCACAACAAATATATACTTTAAAACATCATAGTGTACACAGGTAATGCATACCATTTTATTTGTCAACTAAAAAAAATTACATAATCATGACTGCAAGATTAAAGAAATTTTCCCAAGTGAGATGCTAGGATGATAATGGTGCACAGGAAGCATGTATTTTATAGGTCAAATTTTCCAGCAAGTTTATTGGTACTCGTTATTTACTGAAAACAAGATAACCAATGTGAATAAATATGTAGTAAATTCAAGAAGATCATGCAAAAATTTTAATGAGATTACGACACACACCAAAATGATGCTGATAATTTCAATTCAAAGTAACTGAAACCCATATAACAACCAAAACAAAAACGTATACTCCTTTGGATTAAGACATCTGAGACTAATGTAATTTCAGGGTATTATTGAGTTTTTTAATCATTGTTCTATTCTTTTCAAATTTGTAAAATTTAGAAGTGTTTAAGAAAATATGAATTATCTTAATTACAAAGAATGTTTATATAAGTCTCCAATCCATTTGCAATCAAGGGGGGGAAATGTGATTTCTGCAACTTAAACATGTGATTCATTAATTTTTTAAACAGTGAGGTGTCAGAGTTTAGTCGAATTAGGAGAGCGTCCATGCATGGATGGTTGGCAGTGATGAGGTTTGAAGTGTCAGGGACTTTGTTGAGAAGTGAGTCAGTGTAGGGATAGAGCTGAACTGGTGAGTCCACACAGGAGGTTGCAGGCGCAAGCTCAGAAGAGGAGTGTCAATGTACAGTGAGTTGGAAGAGTGAGGAATTCATGAATTGCTCCCTCCGGGATTCGTGAGAAGAGAATTAGTGTGATGGAGGAGGGACCCATAGTCGGATGTCAGAGCCCAAGTGAGATGAGGGAATAGGAGAGTGTTTGTTTAGTGATGGGGTGATAGCCTCCCGGCAAGAGATATTAGAACCCAAACATATGGAAAAGGGTGTCCTCATACAGTGGAAGCACTTGGATACATACTGGGGAAAAGATTAAATAAGTAAATATATTGAGAATAATGAGTGGTTTTCTCTTTTCTGGAAAATGGAGTAACAAATATTGAGAATATTAGAGAAATATTGGAGAAATCCGTGTGATCATTGATTTTGATAGATGATGGACGGATAGACAGACAGACAGATGTCTATGTACACGTGTGTGTGTGTCCAGCATAAGAGTATGCGTGTAGCAACATTAAAATAGCAATGACCACATTGAAGTGAACACATTTGTTTCTGAAATCATTCTGCTCAATTATTCACGAACCAGGAAACTTTGAAGAAATGACAGGTTCCAATGACGGGGGAGAAGAAGTACAAGTTGAAACTGAAATATGATTTGTGCCAGAAAGTAAGCAAGTGCTCGAAAATGACTGGGCCATGATCAAAGTTACCAAAGCTAGCTTAAAAAATTACCATGGGCCAAATATGGACACTTTGAGCATCAAAATACCAATGGTAAGGGTTTAGAACTTATTTACAGTACATTTGTTCAAAAAAGTGGCTATATTCTTGGAGTACAAGAAATTATACAGGGTTAGTTATCTGATTCATCACAGTGGAAAACAACACTGAGGGAAAATCAACAAAGGAACATTCAGTGCATAGATATGAATTCCACAAGAGGTTTCTATTTTAATAATGTTCTCATGGAGCCAGAATTAGAAGTTATGTATAATCTTGTCAAATTCTCCTAGCTATTTTAGCTTACAGAGCTATTAAGTTTCTCAACAAATGAAAAATATCTGGTGAAAGAAATGTTACTATGTTTACCTGTTACCTTTAAAAGTGACCAGCCTGAGGTGAAAAGTGTTATTTAATTAATGTGATCCACTGTTACTTTGGTGACCATGAAACATGCTTCCAGGTATTTACACTCTTTTATCCCTTCACGAATTGAGAATTACAAAGGACTAGGCCAGTGATTGCATTAACATTTAAAAGTACAATAAAGTTTTTATAGATTATGGAATATAGTATCTATATATTTCTATAACATGATTAACACCATCCTCATACAGTGCCAGCACTTGGACACATACTGGGAAAAAACATTAAATAAGTAAGTAAATAATGCAAGTGTGTTTAGGGGGAAAGATATATACAAGCAAATGAGCAAAATGTTAATATGGGTAAAAGTATGTAAGACTTTTCTGTACTGTTTTGTACTTCTTTAATATGAAAATTATTATACTGATTACATTGATATTAGTTTATGTAACACTGTTTTGTTTTTCAGAGACATTTTACACACAAGTTACAGCCTTTGAGCGAAGGATACATTTATTATATACACCTCAAGTTACCTACTTGGCAGAAAAAAAATCACTTCCAGATCATTTTAGCTGAGCTGAAAATGGACCTCTGCTGAGCACATGCTAAGTTACACTGCTCAACCCTTCTGCTCATCTCTGGTAGCTTGATGTTTAACTCATGCTAACTGCAGTGTTGTATGAACTGAGAAGAGGTGATATTTCATATTCTTGTTCCCCTCCTGCATCCAGCCATTAATAGCAGAATGTTGAGCTCAAGAGATGCTAAAATAAAGGCTAATTAGTGCTTACAGAATCACTTGCCTACCTGACTTACCATATATGTGTGTGGGGGGGGTGCATGGTGTGTGCTCATACTTGAAAAGATCCAAGATTATGGAATAGATGTTTTTACTACGAAGTAAAACTCATGGGAAACCTGAAACCAAGTTTTTAGTAGTATCAATAATGTTCTCTATCCATCCAAATTAATATGCAGATAAGCATTCTTTGTCATGTATTTCCTTTTCCTCAATATCAGGTTTTCCGTTGTTTATTAAATTTTTCACCTCCACCACGCACTTGTTTCATTAATATTAGTTCATATCACTTTTCTTATTTCCATATTAAATACACAGATGAGAAAATACAGTCTTGTATTCATGCAGTGGCCAAAAAAATCAAGAAAAGGTACTGAATTGTCTCTAGTTCCTTTTTTGCCTCAAGAAGGTCGTTTTCAAATGCAGCAATATTGTTTCTCTTTTTTAATGCTGACTTGAGGTTTGCAAATATAATAGGATTTATGCTCCTGCTACCCTTGCAGTAGAAAAAATGAGTGCTGCGATACACATTTATGCAGATAGGCAAGAGGGGGAATAACATAATAGTAAAAGTTTGTGCATATTTTTAGAATCAGACATTAAACATTAAAGAGTCATTGCTTAAAATGTGACAAGCAACTTATTTTATAGAACACTTTTACATAGTAATAGCTCTATGAAACATACTGTCACACTGTATTTGTGTACTTGCATTTGCTTTGGGGATCTTAGTCATAAATTACTTGCTTAGGTCAATGTCTAAAACAGTTTTTCTAGGACTTACATGTAAGTCTTTAAGCCACCCCAAGTTAATTTTTATTTATGGTGCAAGATAGGAATTCAGTTGCAACCTTCTGTACATGGCAATCTTATTTTTCCAGCACTGTTTTTTTAAGAGAATATCTTTTCCCCAGAATATGTTTTAATTTGCTTTCTTGAATATCAGCAGATTATAGCTATGCTATTTTTTTTCCTAGGTTCTCCAGTCTGTTCCATTGATCTCTGGGTTTACTGTTATAGGAATACCATGCTGTTTCAGTTATTGTCATCTTATAATGCAGTTTAAAGTCAGACTATGTGATGCTTCCAGTTTCGTTTCTTTTGGTTAGGACTGCTTTAGCTATTTGAGCTCCTGTTTAATTCCATATAAGGTGTAAGTTTATTTTTTCTAATTCTATTATAAATAACAGCAGTTATTTCATAGAAATTACATTGAATCTGTAGATTCCATTGGATAGTAAAGGCATTTTAAAAATATTCAGTCTTTAATGGGGGAGGGGTGGGGAAAGGAAGAGCAGAGGGAGGGAGGGAACGAGGGGAGGGGGTCTTGGTGTGCCTCAACCTCCCAAGTAGCTGGGACTACAGGCACCGCCACACCTTTTGGAGGAAAAACACGATTGTAAGAGGGACTTTACCTAACAAATGCAATCAGTGTAACCTGGTTTCTTGTACCATCAATGAATCCCCAACAATAAAAAAAAAAAAAAAAAAGTATTCAGTCTTCAGATCCAGGACCCTGGGATATATTTATGTCTGTTTGTGTCATCTATGACTTCTTTTATGGGGAATTTGTAGTTCCACTTGTACAACTTTTTCACGTCAAGTCCTTGGTTAAGTTTATTTGCAGATATTTTAATTTTTTGCAGCTTTGGAAATGGTATTGGGTTCTTGATTTGGTTCTCAGTTTGGTTATTTAAATGTATTGAAATATTATTATTTTTTGATATATTGACTTCATAACCTGAGACTTTCCTGAATTCATCGATGAAATCTAGGAGTATATTGGAAAACTCCTTATGCTGCTCTAAGTATAAGATGATATATACAGCAAAAGAGAGATAATTTAGCTTCCTTTCTTCTAATTTAGAAGACTTTTTCCTTCTCTTGCCTGGCAGCTGTGGCCAGGACATCTTTGTTGAATAGAAGAGGTAAAAGTGCACCTACTTGTTTTATTACAGTTCTTAGAGAGATTGCGTTCAACTTTTCTGCATTCACCATGATGTTAGCTGTGGGTTTGCCATATGTGGTTTTTATTATTTTGAGGTTTGTTCGTTCTATACAAACATTGTTGAGAATTTTTAGCATGAAGATGGATTTTATTGAATGCCCTCTCAGCATCTATTGATGTGATAATATGGTTTTTATTTTCAACTGTTCTTACGTGGTAAATCACATTTATGGATTTGCATATGTTGAATCAACTTTGAATCATTGGGATAAAACCCAGTTCATCATAAGGAAAGATCCTTTTGACACACTGTTGGATTTGGTTTGGCCGTATTTTATTGAGGACTTTTGCATGTATGCTTATCAGATATATTGATTGGCAGTATTCTTTTATTGTTACATTCTTTCCTGGCTTTGGAATCAGGCTGATATGGGCTTTATAATATGAGTTAGGAAGATGTTATTCTTCTCTATCTGGGGAACAGTTTCCATAGCATCAGTGCTAGTTCTTCTTTGTACACATGGCAGAATTCACCTGTATCCATATGGTCCTGAGTTTTTTTTGTTGAGAGATTTTTTTATTACTGATTCAATTTTGCTACTCATTATGGTTCAATTCTGAATTCTATACCTTTCTGGTTCAAAGATGATTCATCTGTTTCTTCTATATTTTCCAGTTTGTGAGAATATAAGAGTCTCTGGCAATCTTGTATTTCTTTTGTATCAGTTGTAACATCTCCTTTTAAATTTCTGATTGTGTAGGCCGGCAGCAGTGGCTCACACCTGTAATCCTAGTACTCTGGGAGGCTGAGGAGGGTGGATTGCCTGAGTTCATGAGTTCAAGTCTAGCCCGAACCAGAGCAAGATACTGTATCTAAAAATAGACAGATATTGTGGCAGGCACCTGTAGCCCCAAATGCTTGGGAGGTTTAAGACAAGAAGATTACTTAAGCCCAAGTGTTAGAGGTTGCTGTGAGCTATGACACTATAGCACTCTACCCAGGGAGACAGAGTAAGACTGTGTCTCAAACAAACAAACAAACAAACAACAAATAAATAAATTTCTTTTCTTTTTTTTTTTTTTTTCCTGAGACAGAGTCTCGAGCTGTCGCCCTGGGTAGAGTGCCAGGCATCACAGCTCACAGCAACTTCCAACTCTTGGGCATAAGCAATTCTCTTGCCTCAGCTTCCCAAGTAGCTGGGACTACAGGTGCCCCTCACAAGGCCTGGTTCCTTTTTTGTTGCAGTTGTCATTGTTTAGCTGGCCCTGACCGGGTTTGAACTCACCACCCTTGGTGCATGTGGCTGGTGCTGTAACCACTGTGCTATGGGTGATGAGCCACCAGTAAGTTTCTGATTGAGTGTTTGTGGTTGTTCTCTCTTCTTGATTCATCTGGCCAGTGGTTTATTAATTTTGTTTATCTTTTCAAAAACCCAAATTTTCATTTTGTTGGCTATATGTGCATATGTGTGTGTGTGTGTGTGTGTGTATATATGTATATATTTAATAGCTGATTCTTTAGTTCTACTCAGATCTTTGCTGTTTCCTCTTCTGTTACCTTTGGAGTTGTATGTTTGTCTGTTTTGTTTTATTTTATTGTTGTAGTTCCTTGAGGTGTGACATTAGGTAGTTAATTAGTGAACTCTGCACTTTTTGATGTAGGCACTACTTTTACTATATATAACCCACAGGTTTTGGTGTATTTCATTTCTTACTTTCCTTTGTTTGAATTAAAAACAAATCTGTATATATTTCTTCACTTACCCAGTGCTTATTCAAAGCATATTGTTTAAATTCAATGTGTTTGTATGCTTCCTAAAGTGTATCTCCTTATTAATTTCTAGCTTTATTCAGCTGCCTTCTGAGAGGATTTTTGATGTGGTTTCAATTTATTAAAATTTGCGAAGACTTCATTTTGTGGCTACAATGTATTCTACTTTGCAGAATGTCCCACGTGATATTAAAATAGTGTATATTCCTTAGGCATTTAATGGAATGTTCTGTAAATATCTGTCCAGTCCATTTGGTCTAAAGTACGTTTAAGTCCATGTTGGTTGCTGTCGATCATCTGTCCTAATGATCATGTGGTGCTGAGAGGAGGATGTTGAAGTCCTCTACTATAATTGTGTGCAATTGTGTTGCTCTGAATCTCTTTTTCTCGGATCCAGTAATATTTGCTTTGTGAATCTGGGTGTTGTGATATTGGCTGTACCTATATTTAGGATCATTATGCCCTTTGCTTAATTGATCTCTTTATGATTATGTAATGAGCTTGTTTGTAATTTTTAATGTTTTTTATTTAAATTCTCCTTTAATTGATGTAAGTATAGCTATTTTTGACTACTACTGGTTTCTGTTCGCATGAAATCCAGTTTTCCACCGTTTACTTTCGGTCTGTGTACAGCCACTTTGCAGTGTATCTGCTTCATATAGAAATTCCTGAGCTTCTTGCTATTGCTGAAAAGTTTTAAATGCTTCTTTCCTTAAATAGGGTTTTTGAACATTTTAATTGTTTTCTCCACTATGGAATACCCCACATTTGTGAGTTTTGCCACTTTATGTAGTTCTAAAAATTTTTAAACTTCACTGATCTTTTTCATTCTTTTTTTTTTTTTTTTTAGAGACAGAGTCTCACTTTATCGCCCTTGGTAGAGTGCCGCGACGTCACACTGCTCACAGCAACCTCCAACTCCTGGGCTTAGGCGATTCTCTTGCCTCAGCCTCCCAAGTAGCTGGGACTACAGGCACCCGCCACAACACCCAGCTATTGATCTTTTTCATTCTTATTCTCATATTTTTGTGTGGCTGAATTATTTCAAAAGGCATGTCTTCAAGTTCTGTAATTCTTTCTTCTTCGTGTCTGTTTTCAAACTTTGAAATAAGTTTTGTATATATTTTAATACATTTTTAAGGTCCAGAAATAAATTTCTCAGGTACAGAATTTCAGGGTGTCTTGTTAGGGGACTGTTAAAACAGCTACCTCTTGAGTATTTCTCATTTGCAACCTGAATTGATTTTCTGATTTTTTTGTAATGATTTTTAGATTTCTTTCATATCTCATTGAGTTTATTTAGAATCAACATTGGAAATTCTTTATCTGGCATCGTGAGGAATCTTTCAATTGGTATTTGTTGCTGTACAATTGCTGTGGTCTTTGTCATATTTCTTGCTTTTGCTCATTCCCTGTGTCCTTCTGATGCTGTTTGTGGTTTGATATATACACATCTGATGTTGCAGTTGTTTTTTCTCATTTTTTTGAAATTGCTTTGAAGAGCAGAATGTCTTCCTAACATTTGTATATGTTGTTGATTGAGTAGAGCCTACAATAACATAATCTTTGTATAATAGGTAGTAGACAGGGTCAATAGTATCTGTGCTTTCCTTGGTGGCTTAGGGAACAATTATTACTTGAGGCTTTAGTGAAGTTTTGCTTGGACATTGAATGCCAGTTGAGCCAGTCTTTGGGTCCCAGGGATGGAAGCAGTAGGCTAATATACCTCATTTTAGGCCCCAGAGCAGCCTATGCTGCCAATGGTGTTAGTATGGCCCTGGGGAAAAATATTGAGCCTTGGTGTGGCTTGCTCAGAAGCTAGTAGTTGGAGCAAAGGTCTGGTGTGTGGCAGGTTCTCAGGCTCCTGATCAGCTGGTGTGATGTGGGTAGTGGCAGTTGTGGTGGTGAAGCAGCCAGCTAGGTAGGACCTTGGTGGTCCAGGTTTTTGTTACTTACAGCTGCTGTGGACTGTGGAAACTAGTCCCCAGTTCCACTGTTGCCTATAACAAGGTGGTGGGCATGGTCCTCCATTTTTGTAGGAGAGCTTGGGATCCCCTTCTCCTCCTCAGCTGGTCTGAGCTGAGGCAGGATCAGCCTGATCTCAGGCCAAGGGAGGGGCACTGCCCAGCTTTAAGCTCCACAACACCTTGGGAGAGAAGGTGGGGCTACTTTGAGGCAAACAGCATGGGAAAGATGCTGGGGGACGTGCCATGTGTTTGTGGCTGGTCTCACAGTACCCTCGAGCAAGGCACTGGTAATTTTCATAGGAATACGTAAGTTTGTAAAGTTTATAGTTACATGATATCAGTTATGGTTTAGTTATTGATGTCACACTGGTTTCAGGGCAAAGAAGAGTGAAAGAGCTCCCAGTGGGCAAAACTTGAAAATTTTAAGAAACGAAATTAAATAACATTGAATTATAACCTAAATTGTAACACAAATATCCATTCAGCCATACTGACATAAATACATGATTAAAACCAAACATACAATACATGAATTCATTGGGAGAAGAGAAAAATCTCAGATGCAGACCAGTTCCTAGTAATTTATGTAGGTATTATGGCCTGAAGAAGGAGCATCACTTCTCACTTTTTAATTGCCGACTGCACACAGTCCCTTCTTCCCCAGGGACGAAAGGAAGGAAAGGATGGAGGTTGGTGGGGTAAGGTTACACTGGAGAAAGACGGCCAGGACTTCTTAACACTGATGTAACTTTGCTCTCATGCCACTTTGATATGAGGTGATTAAAATAACACTTAACCTATGTGACTCCTACAACCCAGAACTCTAGTTTAGTCATACAAAAAATATAAAACAAATACTGAGGGGCATTGTAAGTGTATAAGCCACCTGATCTACAGAACTAAACATTGTCAAAATTGTTGAAAACAAGAAAAATCTTAGTAGCCATTAGAGCCAAGAGGTATCTAAGAGGCCCTATGACTATGTAATATGGGGATTTTGATGGAATTATGGCATAGAAAAAAAATACTGTGAAAATCAAGTGAATCTAACCAAATTATGATCTTTGGTTAATAATAAAGCATAGGCATTGATTCATTAATTGTAAAAAAATGTGTTAATAAAATACTAGTATAAAGGACATTAATAGACAAAAGACTGTGAAATAAAACAAAAAGTAATATCACTTATTTATTCCATATATAATATTTCCAAAAAATGAAACTTATTAGACAGAAATATATATATTTCTATTTTCCATTCCACTAGTACTGCGACAAATCTATTCCCTAGTGAGTTATATTTCTTCAGTCCTAACGTAGATAGCCAGTGTCTTAATCCTCAATTTTTTTTATCTTTACATTTCCTCACTAGATGTAATGAGAATGGTAATCCTTCGGGTGAAGAAAAAGAACAAACAGCATACACATTTAACAGCTCTTGCTTTTGGAATTTCTTAGGTTAAATGGAAAAACAAATTGTAAACACAAATCTATTTCTAAGTTATAATGCAATGTATGGGAATGGAAAAAATAGATACTAGATATATTTCGTAGGGAGTGTGATTCCTACTATATTAACTTCAGTGTGTTTATTTATTTATTCATTTATTTATTTTTAGACAGGGTCTTACTCTGGGTATAGTACAGGGGCATTGCCAAAGTTCAATGCCATCTCAAACTCCTGGGCTCAAGCAGTCCTCCTGCTTCAGCCTGCAGAGTAGTGGGAACTTCAGACACACTCCACCATGCTTGCCTAATGTATTTTATCTTGTTGGTAGAAAAGAGGGTATCTCTCTTGCTTAATCTGGTCTCAAACTCCAGACTTCAAGAAATTCTCTTTCCTCCACCTCCCAGAATGCTAGGATATTAAGCTTTAATAAATTCTGTGTTCTACTTGTCATGTTGCTTTTAGTGAAATACACAAAACATGGATGATATTATTTCTTGTAAGAAATTAGCTAGAAAAGATATTACACAAATCAGTCACATCTAAATGTTTTCTTAACGTAAGACAAATAGCTTTATAAAAATCTATTTTAGTAATGGGCTGTATTTTGATTTGATTACTGAGACTAACAATAATTTGTGAAAAGAAAATCATGTATGAGTCACTATAACCACTTGAGAAATTAAATAAACAAAATCCTTTTGAGTTTTGTGTATAGTTCCAATTTCCCATCTTTTTTCAAGGAGAGCATCACAATTTTGTATTTGTTCAAATATAATCTCTTAAGGATTTTGGATAAATAATGAAGCAGTTTTGCATTTTCAAACTGAATGAAGAGCAACTCTCTAATTTCTTAACAAAATATATTTCTTAAGAGGAATAGAAAGTTCATTGATCTTATTATTAACCACGTGAGAAAGCAGTAAATAGTGAGTACTTTTTGAGCATTACCTGTTAAAATCACTGAAGTTAATTTAAATAGCTCTTTTCCTATTTATACATCTGGGTTTTCAGTAACACGTGTATGGTACAAAGGTAAAAAGCAGTCAGCATCTCTGCGTGTGTAAATATCCACACACGTACATCTATTTTTCTTTAAAATACATTATGTTTGTCTCCAAACACATTTGCTTAATAATGAGCCAATGGATATGTTCCCCATCACTGTTGGAATGACTGGCTGGTTCTGCCTTTCCACATCAAAAATAAGGAGGTGGCCTCTGTGTCTGTGGCAAATATTACAGCTCAATTTTCCAGCTGAAAGACATTCAGACTCGGAGAGTATGCTGCAGAGCTGATTTATTTCAGCAAGAGAGAGAGGGAGCTTCCGTATGGGGACCCAATAGAGTGCTGTCCAGGGAAGGTGGAGAACGTTGGGAATATACCTGGTCATTTGCTCTCCCCAGTCTCCACCCGGCCAATAAGATCTGTTCATTTTCAACCCTCCTGATTATTGGTTGTTTCTTTAGCCCTCTTTCTAATTGGTTCTTTTCCCTGGGGAAAGTCTGAGTGGATCCCAAACTGACCTGGAAGTCCTGCGTCAGCCACCCACAGATAGTGTGATGGTTAAGTTAATGCGATTATATAATTTCTCTAATGAGTAAGTGTGTATAATTTATTTTAAAGTAGAATCAAATCATCAGATTTTTATTTAATGTTAAAGGAAAGGAATATTCAACATGCCGCTGTCAAAGTACTCTCGGTTGTTTGGGTGTACTCCAAAATATCTTCACAAAACATCAGTCCTAACATTGTTAAAAGATTGAATGAAGCAGAACTTCATGAAGAAATGAAATTATTCATCCAGATTAATCTGTTAGAAAATTGCTGTTTCATAATGAACACCAAATGTTCCTACATTAGGCTGAAATCTAGGGTACAATCTGACATTTTGTGAACGATGAAGACGGTATACTCCATGTAATGAGAATTCTTATTTGAAGAAAAGTTTTATATAGCTCTCTTCATCTTCAAGTAAATCTTTTCCAAATAAAAATTTTCTACTCATTTCTTTCACACAAAAGTAAAGCATTTTGTCTCACAATTTTATATTTCTTTTGTACGTGTTATGGTGCCCTACCATAACTCTTCTTGATGATCAGAACAATCCATGTTACAAGTATTTATGCCTTAATTTATTTTCCTACAAAACAGAAACACCTGTTCTGAAATAGTGCAGTCTGAATAGTATAATGTGGAAATAATAGAGTTAGCATCATATGACTCCAAACCTATCCAACTGAAAATCAAACAGCCATTCAACAAGTACATAAACATACATGAAATTTAATTAGAACACTATAAGCAATAAATTATTTTAATTTTAAGAAGCCAAAGGAACGTTTCCTTGTCTGTTGAATCTGGCATTACCATTATTCAATCTTCTAACTCTAGCTTGGGAGCCATTTGGAAGCATTTTCTTCCAATATAAATCATTATCTTCAAAAGTTAGAATGCGATATATGATTCCATATTATATTACAATCAGTATTTTAACAGGAAATCGCTTTGCATCTTCATTGTCTGCATTATGATTATTTCCTGAAAATTTGAGGGAAACTATAGTACTTCTCAAAGCCATTACTTATATAAAGACTATAGCTCTTGAAGAAATTTTAACTTTTTAAAAAATATTTTCATGAATTGTTTAGGCTTTCTTTTAAATCAAGAGAAAGTTGTGCTTTAACAGTATATAATTTTAATGTATTGTGAAAATTAGTTAAGAGGTAATGTTACATTTATATAATACAATAATGGAACAAGTTATTATACAGAACAAGCAACATAGAAACATGAATTATGGAAGAATGTTATGTTTACTATTTAATCTCTTTTATGTATTTAAGGTATAATAAAGCTGAATTATTATTAAATTTTAATAATTTTACTTCTTTTTTCTAATTTTGTCTGTGATTTGGGGAAGCATTCACACCAGTGATTTAGTTTAGGATCTCATGTTATTCTTCACTACATTTTTATTAAATTTTAACTCATTTTTTAAGAACTTTTATATTTGTGGGAAATAAATGCTAATATCTTCATGATTTTGTGTTAATCACATGTTCTGATTCAGATCATATTTTACATCTTTTGTATTGAGAACTATTTTCAATTTCTTAATGTTCCTTATATATTATCCATGTTATATCTTCCTGATATACTCAAAGAAAAACACAAATTTAAGATGGCCGGGCAATTCATGTGTAGAATTGGGTTCACTATAGAATAATAATGGCTTAAAGAAATAAGAATTAATTTTTGTTTTTTATAATTTGAGTAAAAAAGTCATAGCAAGCTTCTAAGTCTTTCAGAGACCAAATGTGAATTTATAACCATTTTACTGCCTTTCTCCTTTCTAAAAATATTTACTACTACTCTTTATTCTGTTATTTACCAAAAATTATAGTTGGAAGTTTTATTATAAATTAAAATGTTACCTATTTATTAACTCAAATGTTAAAAACTACACTATCATTCTTCATAAATCCAGCGCATCAGAAATCTTCTGAAAGGGTTTACTCTTTAGAAATTTTAAAGATTGAATATTGTGCCATTGATCCTCTCTATTTATAGTTCCTGCACCTGTGGATTCAGAAAACTGTGGTTATAAATATTAAGAAAACAATCAAAAATATCAATACAACAACAAAAATAATACAAATTAAAATACCAATAGAGAATAATGACTGTTTACATAGCACTTACATTGTGTTAGGTATTGTAAGTAAATATGCTTTAGTATATGGAAGAATGTGTGCAGGTTACATGCAAATATTATAGCATTTTATATAAGGGACTTGAACATCCTTAATTTTTTTTTAATCTGGAGCAGTCCTGGAGCCACTCCCCCACTGATACTGAAAGATGAATGACATCTTAAATTGTCTTGTCTTCAAGGAAACCACGCACAGTTAACATACATGTAAGTGTCTTGTCTTTACGCTACTTACATGGAGCTGTTTTGATACTACCATAAAAAATATAAATATTACTAATTTATGTCTTTACTCTCTATTTCACACATGCAAACATTTCCCACATAATTTATATGTGAAAATGTGCACTAGAGAGGCAAAGATAGCAAATAAAGTCCTATTGAATTACGTACATATTATTACTGAGAAACCAAACTTGCATTCAAGCAACTATTTTATTAATTAAGAAAAGGAACTATTTTTTTTTCTCTTTGCAGTAAAGCCATGCATATCATTAGCCTTTTTAGAATTACCCACCTACATTCAGGATAATTCTCAGTGTTAATTTACAATGGAACCAAACAGAGCTTGTCTATCAATCCAGACTTTCCCCAAATGTCTGCTACTAACACTTGCTTAGTCATTTAGTCATTTTCATTAATTTTTTAAATCTTAGGTAACTTTACTCGACATTTTATCACAATCACTCTATTCTAATGGAAAGGTCATACAGAACCCATTTACAATAATGGAAGTATTCATAAAACCAAGAGGTAACATATCCCACATCTGAGCACAATTGATCAAAAAGAATTTATCGAAAACTTGCTCTTATGCCCTTCAGATTTCACCCTTTTTAAATTTTTCAGCATTCAGAAACTCTCTTCAGCACATTTCATTAATTTTTTTAGTTAAACAAGTGGGAATTTTAAATGAGCCATGTTAGAAGTAGCTGGCCAAAAGCCTGCTCTCTTCAGTTTAGCCACATTGCCCTTCTTTGCATATCAATGGCGCCATTCCTCATGTTCCCCGTGTCAGGGAGTGCTGATCCAAGCACAAAGCTTCCTTTGAATTAATAGATGAACACTGAGGTCAGTTTATCAGTGAAACAGAGAAACAATGTGGAGTACAAAGACAACAGCAAATTCAGATTATACCAGACGCATTGCTTTATATTCTGTTTTTATTCTAATAGTCAAATAAATAGCTTTTCTAAATTTAAATCTTGATTTTGTTCAACTCTATTTTCTTGTTAGCAACTTGGACTAATTGAGCATAAGGAAAGGATTAAATATTTATTTCTTAATAACTTCTTGGGTGATCTGCATATAGTAGAAAAATAAGCCATTTCCAGATATATGAACATTGATACGTGTAAAGTGTACCCTGAAGAAAGAGGGTTTCTCATAATGTTATTTTAAAGCACCATTGTTCAATAGATATATAACATGAGACATCTGCAATTAAAATTTTGAAGAAATCGGACCTACAACGCCCACCAGAGGCTCCAATAGCCAAAAAGGCTGGACAACTGCTGAGGAGACACCTGTGCCTTGGTGTCTCCTTCACTTTACACTTGGGACTAAATGTGGAACCCCCGTTTCCTATGCCTAGGTCAGTTTCTTGTGAATTTCCTAGGCCTGAATTCCATGGATGGATTGTGTCCATTCATTGATACACTCATTCACTTTGCCCCCGGCGGAAGAGACCGTATTCATTCGTTTCCTGGCCAAGGAACGCATACACCTATATATACCCTGAGGCTAGAGGCCTAGAGGAGGAGACGGGGAAAGACCAGGAGAGGAACGGAGAGAGCTTCTCTCTCCCCACTTGAAATCTCTCCCTCTACCAGGAGCTTTGGTGTTTTCTGTATTCTTCTCTGTAAATAAATTCTGTCTTACCACGGGGGTGGAGC
>CAUYRH010099075.1:0-10163 GCA_963574655.1 Perodicticus potto
GCTTGAGCCCAGGAATTGGAGCTATGAGCTGTGATACCACAGCACCCTATCCAGGGTGACGGCTTGAGGCTCTGTCTCAAAAAAATAAAACAAAATAAAATACAATTTCAGATTAATATGAGAATACATATGATTAGGTTACATAGTTTGCCTTTCTAAGATTAAAGTCTGAGTTGTAGCTGTGTCCTCCACTCAGGAAGTGAGCTACATCTGTGCATTTTACCCACTGGGTGGGAGCCCACCAAGTTCCTTCCCCACTCCCCCGCTTCAAATTCAGCTGAGTTTTTCTCCCACCTGCGCTGACAGTTGTTAATGTAGTAGTTTCAGATTTCTACTGAGTCCACGTGAGGGTTGTCTTTCCATTCCTCTGATGCTTCACTTAAGGAGATATTCTTCCGTCCTTCCCAGATAAATGTGTTTATTCAGCTCTCCAGTCTATACTTCACTTAATGGTCCTACCTCATTCCTATAAACCCTGATGCTCTGAGAAGCTGTCATATTACAAACATTTCATGAATGTTAATAGGAAGATCCTGATGTCTTCTACCTCTACCCAAACAAGACACCTAAGCAACTTTCATAAATAGAAAAATATACCAACTGACCACCGAAAGCAAGTTTAAATAAGAAGAGCGCCTAAATTGAAAGTAAAAACTAGAGACTGCAGAAAATGCAAGTGAATGAAGGTTTATTTTAGTCACCTATTGAGAAATACAAGTCTTGAGAGTGGGTGAGAATTATCCTTTGGTAAGTGCATTCTTTTTCTTTTTTAAATCATTCTTACACATATTTTACAACCTTTTGTGGCTCATGGTTATCTGAATACACGTAAAAGGTTATATCGCACAGAAAAGCACATTTAGGGCTAAAGAAAGGCTACCTGTGAGATAACTTTGAAACATACTGTAACAAGCGTGCATAACAAGGCTGAAGAACCCCAGCGGATACTACCCATTCATTCCTCTTGCTTGGCCCACTTACGCAAAACAAAGTGTCTAGCTTTGTCTGAGCATGGCACGCAGTGATGTTATCTGGCTAGAAATTGTGTCTTTGAATGAGTTAATGAATGAGTGTGTCTTTGCCTAAAATCATCATGTCAAAATAATATTTGTTATAGCTAATGGTTTGCGGTTAAAACATGTTATAATTAAAAAAAAAAACTGGGGGCGGTGCCTGTGGCTCAAAGGAGTAGGGCGTTGAAAAAAAAAAAACTGGTAAAACTTTTCAGACCCATTTTGCTAAGAAGTCATAAACAGAATAGCTGTTATGAAAGGTAAGTCTGCTTTCCTTTTTGCTGTCCACAAAGAAAGTTCCTGGGTGTACAGAAAGCGTCGGCATTTGTCAATTCTGTATGTTCTGCTTTTGAAAGCTTCACAAACCCCCGGTATCATTGTCATTGTTATTATAGATACTGTTTAGATAGAATCTAATATGTGTCGAGCAAAGTAACGATTCTTTTTTTGGTCTTTTTTTTTGAGACAGAGTCTCACTTTGTCACCCTTGGTAGAGTGATATGGCATCATAGCTCACAGCAACCTCAAACTCTTGAGTTCAACTGAGTCTCTTGTCTCAGCCTCCGGAGTAGGTAGGACTATAGGCACTCGCCAGCATGCCTGGCAATTTTTAGAGTTGGGGTTTTGCTGTGGGTGAGGCTGTCTCAGATTCCTGAGCTCAGGCCATCCACCTGCCTCCACCTCCCAGAGTGCTAGGATTACAGGTGTGAGCCACTGAGCCCAGCCTTAAACCAGCGTCTTTTTTCAACCAAAATTAGAAGGAGAAATATTTTAACTAATGATTTCTTTAATTGTGCAATTTAAAAATCTATTCAAATGCTTCTGAACTTTACACACACTTCCTTAGCAGCAAGGAAACATCAGAGCAGAGCCTATATTATTTAGTAAGAATAACCCTTCATGCCGGGTGCGATGGCTCATGCGCTCTGGGAGGCCGGGGCAGGTGGAATGCCTGAGCTCAGGAGTTTGAGACCAGCTTGAGCCAGAGCAAGACCCAGGCTCTAAAAACTAGGCAGGTGTTGTGGCTGGTGCCTATAGTCCCAGCTACTTGGAAGGCTGAGGCAAGAGGATCACTTGAGCCTCAGAATTTGAGGTTGCTGTGAGCTATGACACCACAGCACTCTACTGGGGTGACAAAGTGAGACTCTGTCTCAAGGAAAAAGGAAAAAAAAGGAATAACCCTTTAAAATAGGAAGTGACTGTGAGCACGAGCCACAAGTAAAAGCCCCATGAATGACAGTGCAGGACAAAGTCACATTTTGCTTCTGCAGCACAGTCTTAGACATTTTCTACTGCTATAATGGAATGCCTGAGAATGAGTAATTTATAAGCAATAGGTTCTGGGAGCTGGGAAGTCCGTGAGCCTGGCACTGGCATCTGGCAAGAGCCTTTGTGCTGTGTCATCCCATGGTGGAAGACACAAGTGAGCACACAAGACAGAAAAGAAATCAGGCTCCCACTCCAGCAATAAATGAATCCCACTTTCTCAGGGCTTACACTAGAGCTCAAGGATGATCAGGCTCCCACTCCAGCAATAAATGAATCACTTTCTCATAAAAGCAGCAGTAATTAGCACAGTGTGGTATCGGACCAGGGAGGGACAGGCAATCCAATAGGACAGAACAGAGACACAGAAATATACCACTCAATATATGACAGAGGTAGCATTTCAGATTAACGGGGGAAAAGGTAAACTTTTAATAGATGCTTCTTTTTTTTTTTTTTTTGAGACACAGCCTCAAGCTGTCACCCTGGATAGAGTGCTGTGGCATCACAGCTCACAGCAACCTCCAATTCCTGGGCTCAAGCAAGTCTCTTGCCTCCGCCTCCCAAGTAGCTGGGACTATAGGCGCCTGCCACAACGCCCGGCCATTTTTTGTTTGCAGCCATCATTGTTGTCTGGCGGGCCTGGGCTGGATTCAAACCTGCCAGCTCAGGTGTACGTGGCTGGCACCTTAGCCCGTTGAGTCACAGGCGCCGAGCCTTAATAGATGCTTCTAAGACAAGTAATTATTTGTGTAAAACTGCCAATCTCCCCTCCACAAAAAAAATCAGTTCCAAGTACAGCAGAGACCTAAATAGAAAGACAAAAAAATATAAAGCCTTCTTAATATATTGAAGACCATCTTCATGACCTCAGGACAGGACAGGATTTCTTCACCCTTAACTATGACATGAAAACACAATACCCTAAGGATAAAAAGTAATGAACTCAGTTACCTTAAAAATTAAAATAAGGGGGCAGCGCCTGTGGCTAAATTCTGTTTATCAAAAAGTACCATAAAGATAATATAAAGATGGGCAGTGCCTGTGGCTCAAAGGAGTAGGGTGCCGGCCACGTATGCCAGAGGTGATGGGTTCAAACCCAGCCCTGGCCAAAAACTGCAAAAAAAAAAAAAAATAATAATAATAATAAAAATTGTTTATTCCGGCTCAGCGCCTGTGGTTCAATGGGCTAAGGTGCCAGCCACGTACACCTGAGCTGGCGGGTTCGAATCCAGCCTGGGCCCGCCAAACAACAATGACGACTGCAACCAAAAAAATGGCTGGGCGTTGTGGCGGGCACCTGTAGTCCCAGCTACTTGGGAGGCGGAGGCAAGAGACTCGCTTGAGCCCAGGAATTGGAGGTTGCTGTGAGCTGTGATGCCACAGCACCCTATCCAGGGTGACAGCTTGAGGCTCTGTCTCCAAAACAAAAAAAGAAAGATAATATAAAGGCTGGGACATTGGGCGGCGCCTGTGGCTCAATGGAGTAGGGCGCCAGTCCCATATGCCAGAGGTGGCGGGTTCAAACCCAGCTCCGGCAAAAAAAAAAAAAAAAAAAAAAAAAAAAGGCTGGGACATCGTATGTGCAAAGTATAACAGGCAGAAATTTAAAATCTAGAATATATAAAGAACTTCTAAATGAATTAGAAAAAAGCAACCTAATACTAAAATGAACAAAAGACCTTCACAGGCAATACATATGAAGAGATGCTCAATCTTATTACTTTTTGAGGAAATGCAAGTTAAAAACATGATGAGACACAGGCAGTGCCAGTGGGGCACTGGCCCCATATATGGAAGGTGGTGGGTTCAAACCCAGCCTTGGCTGAACTGCAAAACAGAAAAATAGCTGGGCGTTGTAGCAGGTGCCTGTAGTCCCAGCTACTTGGGAGACTGAGGCAAGAGAATCGCCTACGCCCAGGAGTTGGAGGTTGCTGTGAGCTGTGTGAAGCCACAGCACTCTACCAAGGGTGATAAAGTGAGACTGTCTCTACAAAAAAAAAAAAAAAAACAAAACCATGATGAGACAGAATCATACTGCACCAAAACTACAGCTGCAAGGTGAAATGACACTGTAGAAAGGGTGCTCACACCACATCTGGGAAGCAAAACTTACCTAGGCTACCCAAAAGATAGTGCGGCACTGCCTATTCCTACACTGATATATGATACATATGCACACAGCTTACAACACGACTAGTCCTCACTGGGTGTGCACCTCCACCACACACTGTCCACACTACGAAAACCAGGAACTTCCCACATGCCGTCATCAGCAAAATGGATCATTAACTCACGACATATTTGAACCATCTAACACTATACACAATAAAAATTAACGAGATGAGTTCTCAAAAGGTCAAACATAGAATTACCACATGACCCAGCAATTCCACTCCTAGGTACACACAAAACAGGTCCCCAAACCAATTCCTGTACACACATGTTCACAGCAGCTTTATTCACCATAGCCAAATGTGGAAACGAGCTAATGTTCATCAGCAGATAAAATGATAAAGAAAATGTGGTCTATCCATACAAGGAAGCATTATTCAGCTATGAAAAGGAACGAAACACTGACACACGTCCCAACATGGATGAACCTTAAAATCATCATAGAAACTGAAAGAAGAGAGACATAAAGGCCACTCATGGTATGATTCAATTTATATGAAGCAGCAGAAATAGATAAATTCATAGACAAAAAGCAGCAGCTTTGTGGCTGCAGAGGCTGAGATGGGGAGTGATTGCTAATGGGAAAGAGGTTTCCTTTTGGGATGACAACAATGTTTGGGAACTAGCTAGTAGTGACAGTTGCACAAAATGTACTTCATGCCACTGAACTGTATACTTTAAAATGGCTAGTTTTATGTTATGTCAATTTGATCACAATAAAAAAAAATGAATCACCTTTTTGTATTAACCTGGATTGGGGTGGAACACATTCTTCTTAGTAAAGCATCACAAGGATAAAAAAAAAAAAAAAAATGAATCACTTTCTCAATGATAGCGTTAATTTGCTAATTAAGTCATCACCTTCTCAATAATAGCACTAATTAACTCAGGACCTAATCACTTCTTCAGGATCCTACCTCTTAATGCCATCATAATGGCAATTAAATTGCAACATGAACTTTGAAGGGAACATTCAACCAGGGCAAGCACCAATTTGGCAGTTGTGGGTTCTACTTAGAGATATTAAGGGACTTACTCTAACCCACGGTCAGCCTGTGTACTGCGTAACAATGTTTCAGTCAATGATGGACCTCGTATACAGTGATGGTCCCATGAAGTTACAATAGAGCTGAAAAATTCCTATTGCCTAGTGACATTGTAACCTTTGTTGTGTTAGTGACATTGTAGCCTTTGTTACGTTGTAGGGCAACACATTAGATACATGTTTGTGATGATGCTAGTATGCATTAACCTATAATTATATACAGTATATAATACTTGATAATGACTAACAAATGACTATGTTACTGGTTTATGTGTTTACTATAGTAAACATGTTAGCATCATTTTAGAATGTACTCCTACTTACATTTTTAAAACATTAACTGTACAACAGCCTAATCTGGAAGGTATATCCTTTTCTACTCTACCTACTCCAGAAGAAGACATTATTGTCATATGAAATGACAGCTGCATGTGTATTATTGCCCTTGAAGACCTTTTGGAGGTGGAAGACAGTGATAATGCTGATCCAAACCCTGTGTCGGCCAAGGTGAATGTCTGTGTTTGTGTCTTAGTTAAAAAAAAGGTTTAGGGTGGTGCCTGTGGCTCAGTGAGTAGGGCATCGGCCCCATATACCAAGGGTGGCGGGTTCAAAGCCAGCCCCAGCCAAACTACAACAACAACAAAAAGTTTAAAAAGAAAAACATAATAAAAGTAGAAAAATCTTATAAAGTAAGGATATCAAGGAAGAAAATCTTTTCGTACAGCTATAAAATGTATTTGTAGTTAAAGGTAAGTTACTACAAAAGAGTAAAAAAGTTAAAAAGTCTGGGTGCAGTGGTTTACATCTATAGTTCCAGAACTTTTGGAGGTGAGGCAAGAGAATTGCTTTAGGCCAGGAGTTCAAGATCAACCTGGGCAACATAGCAAGATCCCCACGTCTATGAAAAAATTAATAAATTTTTAAAAATTAATAAAAAATTAAAAGCTCAGAAAGTGAAAGAAAAAAATTTACAAATTTAGTGTAGCATAAGTGTACAGTATTTATAAAGCCCATGGTAGCAAATAATAATGTCCTAGGCCTTCACATTCACTTGCCACTGACTCATCCAGAGTAACTTTCAGTCCTACAAGCTTTGTTCATAGTAAGTTCCCTATACAGGTGTACTATTTTTTTGTCTTTTACCTTATATTTTTATGTACATTTTCTATCTTTGGATACTCAAATACTTACCATTGTGTTATAATTGCCTACAGTTTTGACTATAGTAACAAGCTGTACATATTTGTAGCCTACGAGCATTAGTCTGTACCATATAGCCTTGGTATGTGGTAGAGTACACCATCTAGGTACACCATAGTACTTTCTGTGATGTTTGCACAACAATGAAATCCCCTAATGATGCATTTCTCAGAATGCATATATCCCTGTCATTAATCAATGACTATACTTGGAAGAGATTCCAACATTGTGCTAACTGGCACCAAGGACTATTGAGATTCTACCCCAAAAGACCTTTTTTTTTTTTTTTTTTGTAGAGACAGAATCTCACTTTATCGCCCTGGGTAGAGTGCTGTGGCGTCACACAGCTCACAGCAACCTCCAAGACCTGCGCTTAGGCCTCAATCTCTTGCCTCAGCCTCCTGAGTAGCTGGGACTACAGGCGCCCACCTCAATGCCTGGCTACTTTTCTGTTTTGCAGTTCGGCCGAGGCTGGGTTTGAACCCGCCACCTTCGGTATATGGGGCCGGCACCCTACTCGATGACCCACAGGTGCTGCCCGGCAGCCTTTTGCTTTGTGTATACATTCTACATTCAGAACTCTATTCCTGCCTCACTAGCAATGATGGTGTTTTTTTCTCCAGCTAGAATCCCAAGCCCTCTTGAGCTCTAGTGTCAGCCCTGGTGCTTTACCTCCTCTGCCACACTTTCACTTCTACTTCCCTTTCATGCTTTGCCTTAGAAAGAAAGATCAGCCAACTGATCTCCATATTCTGCTCCATGAAATTCTGAGAGAAGGCCAGGCGTGGTGGCTCACACCTGTAGTCCCAATGCTGTGGGAGGCTGAGGCAGGTGGATTTCCTGAGCTTGGGAGGTCCGAGACCAGCATAAGTCAGATTGAGCCAGAGCAAGAGACCCCATCTCTATCAAAAGAAAAGAAGACACTGGGCGTTGTGGCGGGTGCCTGTAATCCCAGCTACTTAGAAGGCAACAGGCAAGAGAATTGCTAAAGGAAGAAAGGGGGGAAAAATAAAACCCTCCAAACTAAGAAGAGTGAAAGCTAGCTGAAATTAAAAGCAAAGTAGGCTTGGCGCCTATGGCTCAAAGGGCTAAGGCGCCAGCCACGTACACCTGAGCTGGCGAGTTCGAATCCAGCCCGGGCCCGCCAAACAACAACGACGGCTGCAATCAAAAAATGGCTGGGCGTTGTGGCGGGCGCCTGTAGTCCCAGCTACTTGGGAGGTGGAGGCAAGAGACTTGCTTAAGCCCAGGAATTAGAGGTTGCTGTGAGCTGTGATGCCACGGCACTCTACCCAGGGTGACAGCTTGAGGCTCTGTCTCAAAAAAAAAAAAAAAAAAGCAAAGTAAAAAATAATAAAAAAAATTTAAAAAAAAAGAAATTCTGAGAGAAGACTGGAAAATTACTTGTTTCTGTACAGACAGCTTGAGCAGGAAGTAAAGACACCATATTACCTTTCCCTTCTCACAATCCTTGTCATCAACAACACAAATAAAATTGTCTTCCTTTTTTTAAGGGATGGAGTCTCCTTTGCTGCCCAGGCCTGGTCTTGAACTCCTGAGCTCAAGTTATCTTCCTGTCTCAGCCTCCCAAAGTATTAGGATTATAAGCATGAGCCACCACACCTGGCCAATATTGCTTCTTTCTACCACCACAACAATTTTTATTGTTGCTGTTGTTGTTATTATTATTTCTGCCCCATCATGACTGTATCTTCTGCTTTGAAAAAAGGATGATCCCCTCATCTGCATGGTACTGTATCCATATGCACTGTGTGATTTGTCCTCTCCTCTCACGCCTGGTTCTCAGCAGGTTGAGAATTTGCTCACAAACAGCATTTGCACAAGAAAAAGGGAAACCTGCGTGTTTATGTTTTTTCAAGTTTGTGTCATCTTCTTGCGGGCTCTCTAGTTTCAGGGCAATCTTCATTTTCTTCTGTCTACACCTACCATCAATTTGTTTCCCTCTGCTACAAAGGCCAACTTGCAAATATTCTTACAACAGAACACTCCAGCATGACAAAAATTCAAGGCTTTCTAGGAAGAAATACCTGAAAGATACTCCAAATAAGATCCAAAGGGAGAGCAGATGCAAGCTACTGCCCATTGGCCTTTCAAAAGCCACGCCCACGGGAGCAGAGCCAATGGTCTTTCAGCACTGAAATTAACACGCGGGAAAGACCACCCCTGCTACCCTGCAATGGATGTGGTAAGCAGGAAATAAATTGCAGTCACTGTTAACTACTTATGCCTCCTCCCCCCCGTCATCTGCTTCCCAAGTTCCTCCTTCAGTTAAACTCAAAACCTCCAAAAATGTCATTAACCTTGACAATCAACGGTATTCCAGATTTGTTGTTTGTGATCCTGTGATAGCCGGGCATTGTGGCAAAACCTGTAGTCACAGCTAACTGGGGAGGCTGAGGCAAGAGAATGCTAGAGCCCAGGAATTTGAGGTTCATGTGAGCTATGACGCCATGGCACTATAATTGGGGTGACAAAATGAGACTCTGTTTCCAAAAAAAAACAACAGTGAAGAAGAAGTTTCAAGAGTGTTTAAATTGTTTGGGAAGAAGACATTATAAAATTTAAGTGAGGCAATGCAAAGTTATTCAAATGTCTTAAGCATATAGGATAATCCAGAAGAGAGGCATGGTTACCTTTATAATGTTTTCATGCCCTGTTTTAAAACATTCGAGATGGTGTCTTAGATGTAATATGAAATCCACCAAATGCTTTTTGTGTCTGTCAGAGACGAATTTCCCAGTTTCTACTGAATTGTGATATGATGTTAAATTTAAGTAAATGTTTATATGTAACTTTCTAAAAGTTAGCTGACATAGAAATTAATCTGGAAATAAAAAAGAGAGAATCTTTATTTTAAAGTTAAGAAATAGATTCTGAAGTTCTTTTCTTTGTTTTGAGTTTTTATCCCTGTCCCCTACCTCTTTAAAACTCTTTAGAAGGAATGTGAAACAAACATGCCTTTATACACACCGAATAAGTAATCTGATATTTAGCAAAAAAAAAAAAAAAAAAAGATGTAATTGTCTCCTGATAACCAGGGGTAATGCAAAGAATGTTCCTGAAAGGTTATTCAACACAGATACATGTCAATAAGGTGGTTACGTGAGTCCTGTAAATTTTACAGGAAAGAAAACCAAGAAAAAAGAAGCGTTGGTTCCAGAAACCAAACTAGAAACAGCCTTAATATGGTGTCTCATCTGGTGTCTAGTCAAAGTCAGTCTGCTCCTGTCCTGGGAGGAGCGGTGAGGTAGTTCACACATCATCCTTGTACCAAAGGAAACACAGGAAGAATACCACACCACACCACAGGCCAGACTCTTTGAACTGAGAATATTACAAAGCTTACTTCTATGCTTAGTTGTACATTTTTTATTTTTTATTATTATTTTATTTATTTATTTATTTTTGAGACAGTCTCACTCTGTTGCACTCAGTAGAGTGTG
>CAUYRH010099077.1:0-10826 GCA_963574655.1 Perodicticus potto
CCACAAAACAAGACCTGTTTCTCCATTGCCTCTCCCAACCAGAGAAAAGCTGGGGTGAGTCTTTTAGTATTTGTCTAAATTTATAGAGGAATGTCTTTTAAGAGTTTCTTCAAGCTTACACCTGTAATCCTGGCACTCTGGCAGGCCGAGAAGAGAGGACTGCTTGAGGTCAGAAGATTGAGGCCAGCCTGAATAAGAACAAAACCCTGTCTCTACTAAAAAATAAGCCAGGCTTTATGGTAGGCACCTGTAGTCCCAGGTTGTAGGGAGGCTGAGGCAAGAGGATTGCTTCAACTCCGGAGTTTGAGGTTGCTGTGAGTGAGGCTGATGCCATGGCACTTCAATTTTTTTTTTTTTTTTTTTGCAGTTTTTGGCCAGGGATGGGTTTGAACCCGCCCCTCTGGCATATGGGGCTGGTGCCCTATTCCTTTGAGCCACAGGCATCGCCTGCCATGGCACTTTAACCTGGGAAACAGAGTGAGACTCTATCATAAAAAAAAGAAGAAGAAGAAGAAGAAGAAGAAGAATATGGAGGCTTTTTGTCTTTCTACAGTGTGGTATTGTGAACTTGAGCTAACAGTTCTATTGTAAGTCAAAGATAGAATTGCTTAGCCGAGGGAGGGGAGACTTCACCTTGCCTTAGCTTTCTTAAATAATCTGTCCACTGACAGGAAGTCTATCTGACACATTGACAACCTTAAATTGAGTAACACTTTTATGAAAGACCCCTCCCAATTTCTTAATGCTTTTATGCATGTTTTGAAATGTTATTTTTCGATTTTACAATCAAAAGTAATTTTGAAGTAATCTGTTTTTTTGGAAACCTTTGTTTTTTTAAAAAAATTCTAAATGAAGAATGAATCCTTCTAAACTCTACATAGTTTCTGTTAAGTTTAAAACTACTTTTTTACTTAAACCATTTTGTTATTTTTTAATGATTCATTCATTTATTTTTACTTTTTACTGAAATTATTTTGAAAGTCAGCAATTATTCTGAAAGTCAGTATTCCCTAGAGAAATCCAGCAAACTTCACTCCAGAAATATTTATCTTAGGACTCATGGAAAGTATCGGTCTACATGGCATTTCCTAAGGGAAAAGAAATAGCTACTAGCAAGCAACTTTGCTTCAACCCTTAAATAGACTGCTATTCTCTGTTATAAAATATACAGAATAATTATTAGATGAATTGTGACAAAAGGGTTAGAATATAATAATACAGAATTATGTTAGGCAGTTACAAAAATATTAGGTAACTTTCTGTAATGATATATACTACATTGTAATATGGCAAATGTTATTTGAATGATTTCCAAATAAATAATAAAAGACCTTCCTATCGTCTTCCTACCCAGACGATTTGAAATGCTGTTATTTTTACAAAATAAAATCTTTCAATATCTTGCCCTAGTACTGTTTACTACTCTTTTTATTTCTAATTCCCTCAAATATATTTATTTTTAATAATACTTAATATTCCACTCACATACATAGTATTTTACAAATAAACAGGGTTTGACTTTAAGTTAATAGAGCTGATTGTCACAGCTCTGTAACCACCTCCTCTTCATCAAGTAAGCAAGGATTATCCCCAAAATGTGAGCGTGGAGTATGCTGGTGGTGGGGGGTGTGGGGGAGGGTTGGTTTGGGTCTCTCCTGTTTCTTTAAGACCTAAATTTTCTTTCTGAAAATAATTTGGGACTTTGGGAAAAAACACAAACTCCATAGCTATAATTCTGATATGATACTCTTGTTACAGGCATGAAAGGCCAAAAGCTGATGAAAATTATTCACAGAAGGGTCGTTATATGGGCCCTTATGTTGCCTCTGAAATATTATTTAATCGTTTTTAGCTGTGAATATCATTATCTACTTATTTATCAACATTGCATCATAAGAGCAAAATCACTGAATTATCGACTAGTGACTTCAGAGTTAACTTGCCTTCTTTTGATCTCATTTGTAATAAGGGAGCATCATACGGAGTAACGAGAACAGGCTCTCCTGTCCCTCAGCCATTCCAGATTTCAACCAAACGACACTTGGGAAGAGGACCTTGTTCACACTTGTGGCTCAATCTGAGACAAATACGACCGCCTTCTAGCTCCAGACCAGCAGCTTAATTTTATAAGAATACATGATCTGAGAGAATAGCTGTGCCAGCCCAGACTGTTCTACTGTTCTGGTTTCCTTTCCTGGAGCTTCACTTTCCTATTTCACTGCTATTCTGACATCTCTTTGAGAAAACCGCGGAGCCCAGAGGATAGAAAGAAACCACTTACACTGCAGTGGTGCACAGCACACCAACTACCAGCTGCACACTCTGCCTCGATATCACACTTACCAGTTTCCAAAGGAGGAATGGTGGTGGAAATCTCCTGATGCCGGTGCAGAGATGGATGAGAGAATGAAAACTACACGTAGGTTGAAACCAAGAAGAAGTTAAAAGGCAGAGCAAAAGCCAGGAGCCTGGGGGCTGGTGCAAAAATAATGCATGTGGTCAGGCAGCAGAATGTCAGGGCCACACAGCCAGCCTTTTATGGCCAAGGCAGCAGATAAATATAGCAGCCAATGGGGAGGGTAGTCCCAAACCAGGAGAAGGAGAGAGGCACAGGCAGGTAGTGGCTTTAGTAAGGTAATTACTTTAATGACAGTCAATGGGTCAGGCCTGATTAAACCAAACATAGATTTTTTATTTTTATTTTTTTATTTTTTATTTTTTGGCTATTAGAGCTATTTTCAGTACCATTTTATCACTAGATATTTTAAAGTGCAATGGAAAGAGTGGTTGGGGTTGACAGCTAAAAATAAGTGCAGTAATCTGATTCTCAAAATGGACTTCATGGAATTTTAATGCCAAGATACGGTTCTGGGTGTGCTGTTAATAACAGATGTACAGTGTATTTAAAAGATACAAAGTAAAAAAAGAACTTGAGGCTTACTAGAGGCAAGACAAGTAAAAGATAGAGATTAAGGGAGCAAATCTCATGATATCACTTATTGCCCACCTATTACGCAAAGAACCTAGGTAGGTACAGGAGGCCAAAATGCCTGACACAGGCCCCAGGCTCGAGGATTTCCAATCTCTAAGAATATTTCTCCAATGCAGATGCTTTCCATAGAAGGAAAAGCTTAAATACATTGTTCAGTAAGCTATTTTGAAAACTGTAAATTTGTAGTATTCTTCTTCTCTCTGAATTGCCTAATATAAAATACACATAGATGTGTGTTTTCTTTTTGATGGGGCAGGCACTTGGCATCTAATTGTGTTGTTCACTGAATGCCTTTGCAGAGTCATTTCACGTCTCCGAAGCTCCATTTTCTCACAATAAAATAAAGGGTTTGAGCTCAACGGTCTCTAAGCTGGTTTGCAGCTCTGATGACCTATGTTATCAATCCAAAAAGTGACGGCTCTATTCTTGCCTTGCTCATAAGCTGATTAGCAACATTCTAAGCAGAGCAATTTGAGGGGAGAATAAATAAATTCTCCTTGATCCAAAAAGTCTGCTTCTGCCTGCTAGCTCCTGTCTGGAACGCTCCTTCCCAAGAGTGTCATTTTATGATTTGAATCTCTACTATGCGGAAAGTTACTCAGAAAGGTGTTTCAGCATGTTGTCATTTCTCTTCAAATCTGTGTGTGTAATGAGCAGGAGACAGGGAGGGGAATAGAGCTGGGGATGGGAGGCAATGTTGGAAATGGCCAGAGGACAGGAGCCTGGACTCTTATCAGAAGCCAAATTTCATCTGGTTATTAAATGAAATGGATCTAAACTAGATGAACTAGATCTAAATCTAAAATTAGATCTAATTCAAATGCTGCTTATACCTGGGCACTGGCAAAAATTAAGCTAATTCAGTCAATGTCTTGTGTCAGAAGCCACAGACTGCCTGGGACCCTCCTGAGCCCTCTCCCTACTGCAGGTAGGGGAAGAACTGCTGGTCAACCGCCTGGTCCTGGCGGAGACAAGCCAGCCATGATGCAGCACTGGCAGGTGAGTGGTGGGGCTGTGCCAAGCCCTGCTCAGATCCTCACCTACTGCCTTGTCCCCTGTACTAGATTCTAGACCGCCAGGAAGCACAAACATAATTCTGCAGTAGCCTTGGTTTCCTATTCAATGCTACACACATGGCTACAGAAATGGAATTACTTTCTGTTTTTTTTGTGGAGACAGAGTTTCACTTTATCGCCCACAGTAGAGTGCCATAGCATCAAATAGCTCACAGCAACCTCCAACTCCTGGGCTCAGGCAATTCTCTTGCCTCAGCCTCCCGAGTAGCTGGGACTACAGGCACCCACCACAATGCCTGGCTATTTTTTTGTTGCAGTTTGGCTGGGGCCAGGTTTGAACCCGCTGTGGAGTGAGAAACACCTGCGTCTCATTCTTGAGTGAGTCAGTAATGGGTTAAATTGGCTTTTGCTAACACAGAAAAAAGCAAGAGGTTTGGGCTGCCCTGAGGCAAACACAAAGGCTGTTTTCTGGAGATGTGGAAACAGATACTTTGAAGTTTTTGCAGCCCTTGATTCCAAGGAGTTAGAAGTTGAAAAGCTTCCTACTTGGAGACACAGCCCAGAGGTTGACAAATGTCTTACACATTTTGTCTAATGGCCTAAAAAATCTCAGCACTGTGGAAAAACAAAGTCATAAACCCATTTAAGGTTAACTTGGTGAGTGCATTAGGCGTTTCAGAAAGCAGTTCCCCTGTAGCTCTGTTTCTTTTTATGTTGTAAAGTAAAAGAGCACTGTGTTGATTTGCAGACTTGATGTCTGCCACTTAGGTTTAGAATTAGATAAAAGAAGTTAGATAATGGTGAATGTTGTAAATAATAGATTAAGTGTGCATGTAACTGACAATGTATATAAGGTGGTCAGAAATAAAGTTAATTTGCTACATGCCACAACGAGAGCAGTAGCCTGCTTCTTGCACCTTTTCACATTACAGAAGTGAGCTTGCACCCGAGGCAAAACTACAGCCCCTCGTGTCTCTGGTCACGCAACAATCCGCCACCCTCAGTATATGGGGCCAGTGCCCTACCTGCTGAGCCACTGGCCCCACCCCAAGGAATTACTTTCTATTCTTTACTAATTGCCCATCTTTCTCTCTTCTCAATTCCCTCCTGCACCACAAGAATTTTCACTTCGTCTGTCTAAATCCTCTTCCTCTGTTTGCAGGCAGAGGGAAGCCCTGTGGTTGTTAGGTGACTCAGCCCTAGTACTGTTGGCTAACTGGGCAGAGACTGATAGAACACTTCCCTACGAGTGAAAGGAGACAAGGATACAAGTGGCTCTTATTGAGCTCTCACTGTTGGCACTGAGGAGTCATCTTGGCCTCCCCCACGGCCCCAGACCCCAGACCCAAGGCTTAGCATCCCTCTTCCTAGACTACACTTCTGGGAATGAAGACGGGCAGAACTCAGTAGGAGTGGGCCGTGTCCTAGATGTCAAGCACGTGCGAAGTCCCAGCTGAGCCTTCACCATGACTTTTAATAAGTCCCAAGATAATGAAAAGTTGACTGTGGGTGTGTTTTAACCTTGAGGTGTACCCTCCTCTCAGTGCCCCTCTTGCCCCTGTGCTGTGTGCTGTTCATGGCTGAGGACAAGGGACAGGGCAGTCAGCCAAGACTGGTTCATTTCTTTTACCTTCTTGTGATCTGCCAGGACTCTGGTTGACTTGGACTGAAATACAGCCTTTTCTTCATTCACTGATGATGGAAGTGATGAGCTTGAATTTCCAGAAACATGATAAAATTTCAAAATCTTACATTTTGAGAAAAGAGCTAGCTCCATCCGTATTTTCACACTACTGTAGAATCAAAATACCAATTCATGAATCTGTTCATTTTTAACACTAATGTGTATATTTCTTGAGATTTGCCAAAGACCCATGGAAAACAGTGACCCACTCATTGGTCAGCGCTGAGGGTGTGCTGTCTGAGAAAGCCCAGGTGGAGAGCAGGGCATGCTACAGGAACCCAGGCACTGGTGTCCACAGCAGAACCCGGGCTGCACGCAAAGACTGAGGTGGAAGCGTTCAGGTAGAGCTCACTCTGTTCTCTGCCACTTAAAACCTTCCTCTTTCAGGGGCATGCTGCTGCCTGTTTTTTCCCCAGGTGCCCTCCTTAGCATGGCATAGGGGATCCTTGTCCTCTGAGCCTGAATAATTCTCCAGCTCCCCCTCCCCCTCCCTACCAGCCTCTTGAGCGCTAGCCACAGGTAATTTCTCACACATCCTCAAAGTCCAGGCCTCTGACACGTCGGTTCTTCTCTTGTGTCACCCCTCTGGGTCCTGCCAGCACTGCACTTTCCTCACTCCCACTCCTTTAAGACCCCATGCCATGTCCTTCTGGAACACTCCCTTGATTCTACTAGGATGGAAAGTTTATCATGCAATATTTAAGTTATGTGTTTACTTCCCTGTCTCCCTCTGCACTGTGACTAACTACAGGGCAGGAACTGGAACTTCATGGGTAAGTGTTCCCAGTCCTGGCATAGCTCCTGACACATACTAGCCAGTTAGTAAATAACTGCTATATAAAGAAAACTCAAGAATGTGGTATACAACAACTTCTCAGGGCTTAGGGACTACTTAGAGATGGGAAAAAACAAGAGGTAAGAGTCAGTGTCGCCAGGAATCAACTGATCAGTGGAGCAGAGGAGACTGAGCATCTCTTAACCTGCATGTGTGGCCCAGGAGCTGTGGGTGGATGCTGGGAGCCGCCATGCCTCCAACCCAGAAGGCTTCCTGCACCCTTGTCTGTCAAAGGGAGCTGGGAGGTGAGGATTAGAAGGCAAGAGCCCCAGTCTGGGAGGCCAAGGTGGGCAGATTCCTGAGCTCAGGAGTTCGAGACCAACCTGAGCAAGAGCCAGACCCTGTCTCTACTAAAAATAGAAAAACTAGCTGGGTGTTGTGGCAGGTACCTGTAGTCCCAGTTACTTGGGAGACTGAGGCAAGAGGATCTCTTAACCCCAAGAGTTTGGGGTTACTGTGAGCTGTGAAACTCTGTCTAAAAAAAAAAAAAAAAGAAAGAAAGAAAGAAAGAAAGAAAGAAAGAAAGAAAAGAAAAGAAAAGAAAAAAATAAAAGTGAGCAAGAGCCCAAAGCCCATTGTCTAACATTATTTCTCTCTGATTCTGTCTCTTCACAAATAGATGTCTGGAATGATGGTCACCCAGTGTCAATGATAATTAGTTCCGAATGGTAAGATGTTTTCTCTTTCACCTTATTTTCTTTTTTTTAACTTTCTTGTTTGCATTATTCTTTCTCTCTTTCATAAATTTCTCTTTTAATTAATGTGAGGGTACAAACAACTAGGTTACAATATTTGCATTTGTTGGGTAGAGTCCCTGTTGTAGTTGTGTCCCATCCCAGATGGTGTGCCATATAATCTAACACTGTGCCCATTAAGTGGGAGCACACCAATCCCCTTCCCTGCTCCCCTCTCCTTTATCCCCCTCCCCCCACCTTGAATTGATTTGAGTTTTTCTCTTCGATAGGGGTGTATTAGATCATCTACTGGCTTCATATCAGAATTGAGTACATTGGATTCTTGCTTCTCTATTTTTGTGATACTTTACTAATAAGAATGTGTTTCAACTCCATCCAAGTTAATACAAAAGATGTAAAGTCTCCATCTTCTTTTATGGCTGAATGGTATTCCATATATTATACACACCAGTTTGTTACTCCATTCCTTGGTTGATGAACATTTAAGTTGTTTCCACATCTTGGCAATTGTAAATTGAGTTGCAATAAGGATTCTAGGGCAAATGTCCTTATGATAAAATGATTTTTTTCTTCTGGGGAGGTTTGTATTTTTCCTTTTTTTTGGTTTGTATTTTTCTTTTGCAAATATACTTAGCATCAAGAACCCTGAAGGCATATACATACAATGGAATATCATTCAGCCTTAAAAAGGAATAAAATCTTGACACAGACACACTAAATGAAATAAGTCAGACACTGAGAGACAACTTGTAGGATTTCACTGACATGAGATCCCCACAGTAGTCAAGTCGATGGTGACAGAAATTAGAACAATGGGGAGTAGGGGAATGAATGAATGTTTAATGGGTAGAGTTTCAATGTGGGATGGTGGAAAAGTTCTGGAAATGAATAACAGTGATCGATGATTGCACAGCAATGTAAATGTACTCACTGCCACTGAACTATATACGTAGAAAGGTTAAAACTGTAAATTTATGTTATGTAAATTACATGATTATATATTATATTTTACCACAATTAAAACAAGAACTGATGGGTGAGAGGTCTTACCCTACTTGCAAGCTAATAAGTGAGCCAGCTGCAGTTTCATGGATGCTGCCAGAAAAAAATAGTAAGACAGAGTCAAACAGCAATTGCAGTAGCCACAGAATCAGCATATTCTTCACTCGTGATGCCAACCCCCAGGTTCCACAGGACAACATGAAGAGGATCAGGTGACACCTATACCATGAGTGGGTTGCATTACAGGGAAGGAATCTTGACCTTAGGGTACCCAAGTGTTTTATAATTAACACTAAGCATACCTGCTCTTTGCTGCTGCGGGAGCTGATCTCCTTCCTTACTCTGCTGGGTAGCATGTCTTTATTTTGCTCTAGCTAGAGACACTTTCTCTATCTTCAAAGGCTGTTCACTGTACAAGCAACTGTGAAAAAAATAGCCTGGAACAAAGCAGAGCCAGAGCCTTTCTTGCAACATGTGCAGAAACATAAGAGACCTGTGGAGAATTACCTCCCAACAACGAACACATGTTATTTTTGCAAAACAATTAAGTGTTTTCCTTTCTAAAAGTGAGAATCAGGCTAATGATCAGCAGATCTGACTCCAGTTTTGATTTATTTTGAGTTTCCTTTTAACAGTTTCTAGTAGTATAATTGAAACACCATAAAATTAATCCATTTTAAGATTAAAGTTCAGAGAGTTTTAGTAAATATATACAATTATGCAACATCACCAAAATCCAGGGTTTTAAAAAATATTTATTTCTGAAATTTATAGTAAGTTCCATATCTCATTATTTATAGTCAGCCCAGTATTTTTATTTTTTAATTTTTGAGACACAGTCTCACTCTGTCTCCTTGGGTACAGTGTCATGGCATCAACATAGCTCACCGCAACCTCAAACTCTGTGACTCAAGCGATCCTTCTGCCTCAGTTTTTCTATTCCTAGTAGAGATGGGGTCTCGTTCTTGCTCAGGCTGGTCTCGAACTTCTGAGCTCAAGCAATCCTCCTGCCATGGCCTCCCAGAGTGCTGGGATTAAAGGCGTGAGCCACTGCACCCGGCCCCACATTTGAGACAGATTTATGTCTGTTTCCTTCTTCTTTCTCTTTCATATCCCAGAGTTTCTTGTCTTCCCCTAGTCCACACTGAAGCAGAAAACAAGATGCAAAAACCCAACCAAACCAACTCCCAGACTTGGCAGTTTCAGAAACAAGCTTGAAGAGCTAGCTTTATCTATTCTGCTTATTAGATAAGACTGGGCCTAAAAAGAGGAGGGAAAAGGCAGAGAAGCCACTAGAACAGGAGAGCAAGGTTCCAAGGACGGGTGACCCTCAACCTGGAAAGAAAAGGACCTTTCATGAAAAGAATAAGAGAGTAGAGAGAAAAGAGGATATTTTAGTCTTAAAAATGGACTCTGAACCTTCAGAATAAGCATAAAGATGCTAAGTGAAAGAAGCCAGCCACAAAGGACAAATGCTGTATGATTCCACTTAGATGCAGTACCTACAACAGTCAAGGTCCCAGAGACAGAAAGCTGAATGGTGGTTTCCAGGGACTGTGGTGGGGGAGGGGAGGGAAGGAAAATTAGGGGTTAGTGTTTGATGGGTACGAAGTGTCAGTTGGGGGTAATGAAAAGTTCCAGGGATAGTTAGTGGTGATGGTTGCACAACAATGTGAGCGTACTTAATGCCAGAGAACTGTTAAAAATGTTTAAAATAGGGCCGAGTGTGGTGGCGCATGCCTGTAATCCTAGCACTCTGAGAGGCTGAGGTGGGTGAATTGCCTGAGCTCAGGAGTTTAAGTCCAGCCCGAGCAAGAGGGAGACCTCCATCTCTAAAAATAGCTCAGTGTGGTGGAGGCTGCACGTAGTCCCAGATACTTGGGAGGCTGAGGCAAGAGGATCACTTGAGCCCAAGAGTTTGAGGTCGCTATGAGCTATGATGCCATGGCACTCTACCAAGGGCAACAAAGTGAGACTTTAACTAAAAAAAAAAAAAAAGATGGTTAAAATGGTAAATTTTGTGTTATATACATTTCACCACAATAAAGAAAAAGGGACCAGGGGCTCTTGTTGATCACCATTCAGAACTCCTACACATTGATAACTCCACTCTCCACAGTGGAGATGGGAGACTTGGCTAGAAAAACACGAAAGAAGAATGTACCACCTCCCCAGGGCTCTCCAGGAGGGGCACAACGTAAGCACCAGTGTCACACGTGGTTCTCATCAATGTTCTTCCCTATTCAGGGCCGCCCTTTCAATGAGTGAATGCACTGTATTACTCCGCCATCATTTGTGTCTTAGTCTCTAAATGTTGAGCATGTGGGTATTTCCAGTCATTCACCAGGACTAGAGGTTGGAAGTAGGCATTCTGGATGTCTGCATTTTCAACCCAACTCTTCTGTTACCTCTGTGTGTGCCCCACTGAGCAGCCTTGTAGCCTCTCTGGCTCTTGTTTCTTCATAGCTGCCCTAACAGAGAGGAATCAGAAGAGCTATTCTCCTTCCTGGCTACACATTAGGGTCCGCTGAGGAGCTTTTAACAGTATGCAGGCTTAGGCCATATTCCAGGACAATTAACTCAGAAGCTCTGGCATGGGTTG
>CAUYRH010099081.1:0-12237 GCA_963574655.1 Perodicticus potto
TGTGCCTTGGTGTCTCCTTCACTTTACACTTGGGACTAAATGTGGAACCCCCATTTCCTATGCCTAGGTCAGTTTCTTGTGAATTTCCTAGGCCTGAATTCCATGGATGAACTGTGTCCATTCATTGATGCACTCATTCACATTCCCCCCGGCGGAAGGGACTGCATTCATTCGTTTCCTGGCCAAGGAACCCATACACCTATATATACCCCGAGGGTAGAGGCCTAGAGGAGGAGACGGGGTAAGACCGGGAGAGGAACAGAGAGAGCTTCTCTCTCCCTACTTGAAATCTCTCCCACTACCAGGAGCTTTGGTGTTTTCTGTATTCTTTTCTGTAAATCAATTCTGTCTTATCACGGACGGGTCGGGGGGGGGGAATAATGTAATGAAGAATAATAAAATATATGTATTTAAAAAAAAAAAGAAAACAGTATATAATACATATAACATACAAAATAGGCATAAATCAACTGTTTATATTTTCAATAGACTTCCCATCAATAGGAAGCTAATAATCTGCTTTGGGGAGAGTCAAGAGTTATACTCAGATTTCAACTGCACAGGAAGTCAGTGCCCCTAAACCCTGCAGTGTTCAAGGGTGAACTGTATAAGGGTATAAGGAACTCAAACAGCTCATATAGCAAGAAAATAAGCTACCCAGTTAAGAAATAGGCAAAGAACCTGAACAGATTATTCCTCAGCAGGAGATACACAGATAACCAACAGATATATATGAAACCCTGCTCAATATCACTAAGAATTTAGGGAAATGCAAATTAAAACCACAATGAGGTACCACCTCCCACCTTAGGAATGGCTATTATCAAAAAGAAAAAAGATAACAAGTGCGATGAAGATGTGAAGAAAAGGGAATCCTGTATACCAGACACCATTGGTAGGAATGTAGGTTAGTACAGCCAATAGGGAAAGCTATATGGATGGGGGTTCCTCAAAAAACTGAAGATAGAACTACCACATGACCCAACAAACCCACTCCTGGGTGTGTATCCAAAGAAACTGAAATCAGTATGTCGAAGAGATACATGCACTGCCATGTTCATTGCACCATTATTCGTAAGAGGCAAGTTATATAATCAACATCAGTGTTCATCAACATAGGAACGAAGAAAATGTGGTATATATATACAATGGGACACTATTCAGCTTTAGAAAAGGAGGAAATTCTGTCATCTATGACAACATCGATGAACTTGGAGGACATTATGCTAAGTAAAGTAAGCCAGGCACAGCCACAGAAAGACAAATACCACATGATCTCACATCTATGTGGAGTCTAGAACAACAGAATTCAGAAGCAGAGTGTAGGATGGTGGCTCATCCCCAAAATGATAAATATTTGAGTTGATATATATGTTCACTAGTTTGATTTAATCATTCCTCTTTGTATACATTACATCATAATATCACTTTGTGCCCTATAATATATATAGCTATAATTTGTCAATTGACAATAAAACAAAAAATAAACATTAATGTAAGAAAGGAAATATATTTATACACATACTCCATATATAACATATGTCATACAATATATTTTCATATGTAATATATTTTTAATAATATTAAAATATATTATTGAAATGGTCCATATCCTTGTTCACTCAAATTATATTCTTCAACCTTACTGGTTATATTATTCAAGTCTTCTCTATTACCATTTGGCTTTGTCTATTTGATTTGTTATGTAAAACAAAAGATCTAAAGTCTCCCACAAATCACTGCATATTTCTCATACTTCTATTTGTTTTATATATTTTGAAGCTATGCATTTTTAAATGTTTCACCCATAATGAGTCACAATTACCCCCCCTTTGTCCTTAAAGAATTTAACTTTTATCAATAACTCTGAGTCTACTACAATGCTCTTTGCTTTGAAATGCACTCGGTTTCATTTTAAGATTGACATGGAGCTCAAGGATCGTAAGAGTTTCTGCTTCCCTTAACCCGACCGGCCATGTTGGTGGATTTCCTCATATGACTGTGGAGTGCAGTCCCACCATCAGACTGAGGGCAGTGCCTGCGTGGGGCTTATCTCTCCAGCTGAGCTTTGCCCCATCCATTGCCCTACTTGCAAATTCTTGGTAAGTGGTATGTTGAATGGATTTAACTGCAAATCATGGTGTATCTAATATGAAGGAAGCTGTTAATTTCAGTCAGATGGCTCAGATTTTTAGTTTATAAAAGAAAGAAAATAGCGCCTACCCGGCTGTACCTACTTCAAAAGTGGTTGTAACAATCACATATAAAGTTGCTTTTTAAATATAAGGTACTAATATATTCTTTTATCCTGTGTAAGCCTGTTACCACTGCACCAAGACAAAACTGCATCGGTCTACCTTTTTCTATATTAGCAACTGTCTGTCATAGAATTTCTTAAGTGCTCTGAAAAATACCTCCAAATCATAACCCTCTTCATTTTTATCTTCCTCCCCCTGTTATTCTTCGCTTAGTTTAGAGTCTCCAAACACTTTCTCTGCAAAATGAGATCCAGCCCTCTGCCCAGAACGGACACCTCTGAACAATGTCCTGTTTGTCTATTCCTGACAAACTGAGTAAGATGAGAAATCAGAGCTTGTGATAGTTTTAAAATTAAAGTACAGTTGTTTGCAAGAGTCTACTCAAATTTCTTCTCTGTATTCCAAATCTGCCTGTACCTGTGTCTTCAGCAGTAACCACTCTGCTACACTCCTGCCATTTCCTTATCTTTGTTCCTTTGAACCACTCCTATCTGTGAGGCTCTATTTCATTTTCTCCTGGTGGCTTATAATAACCCCTCATTGTCTGAGTCTCCAGCCTTTTTTCCTTCACTGAAACTTACATAAGGACCAGAATTTTAAGAATTCACCTAAAATATGATGTAGTAGTCATTAGCCAAGTCTATTCTATGATTTTTTTTTCTTTTTAAGTGACATCAAACTGACGTGTCTTTTTAGATTGTGACCCTGTTGTAACATTTGGCAGAGGTCTTGACTGTGATGACATCATAGCACAGGCACAGCCAAGGTTATACCCTGGGGTTCTCCACCTGGATGTTCCACTGTTAACCTCTGATCACTGTCTTTCTCCTCAAACCTCTTCCTCATATTTATCATCCTCATTAGTAACATCTCCATTTGCCCTAACCGGAGCAAACTCCAAAACCTCTGATTATTTCCAAATTTATTTCCCATATCCAGCTAGTCATTAAATCCTGCCCTATTTTCTATAGATCTCTCAAACCTATCTTAGTTTAGATCTTTATCCTTTTTCATTTGGACTGCAGAAACAGTACCTTCATTTTCCTCTGGCCTCCTGGCTCTCCCCTCCCTAAGTCCTCCAAAACATTATTGCTAGAGCTATTTCCTCACTCCTCTGCTTAAAATGCAGCTTAAAAATGCTAAAAAAAGATTATCCAGACTGTGAAAAAGTTTAAACAATATAGTGTTCAAGGGCAATCACTGTCTGCCCCAGCATTACTATATCTCTCTAGTACAGCCACACTCTACCCCAATCTCCCTAGGAATCCCATGCATATACCACTTTTCCTTACCCTTATTATCCCTGCTCTGGATATGCTGTTACACCCTTCTCCCCCTCCTTGACCATAAGGCTTCAAAACAGAGTTCAAAATTCACCGGCACAGGGGAGTGTCCCTGAGCTCCAGTCACACCTCATTCCTATGCGAGTGAAAGGACACTACTTCCACATCACCCCGTGCTGCAATTATTTGTGGATGGGTCACTCCCCTACTTAAACTCGGTATCTCGTTCATCTTTATCTGGCACCCAATACACACTTAATAAATGGTTTTTGATATATTTGCTGAATAAAACAATAACTAAATGAAAAACTGAAGAGACCTAGAAATACACCAGTCCTGCTTCTTTAAAGAAACTAGGCTCGGGAATGAAGAGAAAGAACTAATAATCTGACTGTAGCAAACACATGAATGGGTTGTTTGTTTTTAAAAGCTAAGTGGTTTAGGGAGGGTAGGAGGAGAAGAAAGTACATTTTAAAGCTCTAGCTCCAGGGCAAGTAATAAAAATTTTTGCTTTAATGTTTTTTTCATAATACTGTGAGCAATGGGAAGGTCTATTCCATCACACCAGCCTTCAGGGAAAAAAGTTCCAGCCTCCTGAGCTAAATCAAACTGGCATCAGCTCTCAGTTTTTCAGGCAGCTCCAATTGGTCTCTGCCTTCCATGTGGCTACACTGGGCTAACAAAAAAGAAACAAAATAATTTTCCACTTATTGTATGGGTTTCTCTTTTGTGACCATCAATTAATTGTAATGGTCTTGAAACCTATCTTGATTCTTGTCTCTGGATTACAGAGATGTAGGCATTGAACTTGGTCTACACCGGTTGTTTCTGTACTTATAAAGAAAGAGGTTGGGAGGTAGCACCTCATCAAGGACACAAAGCTAGCCCAAAAAACATTACTTGGCACTCACGGTTCAGTGCTCTTAAGTGCCATTCACTGTTAACAGCTCTAGATGTAACCCACTTTATACTCCCCGCACTGTTAAGTCTCAACATGTTTAATATTAGGATGCATGGCCATCTAGGTCAAAGTATTAGACTCTAATAGAATCCCAATGGAATTCAAAAATTTTCAAAATAATAAAATGACCAACTCCTCTATAATTGAGTGCTAATCATTCCTCCCCTGTGCTCCCATTCTAAATTCACTTACCCACCACTTCCCAGAGTTTGCATATATACTTAAACAATACACAGAGACCACATTCTTCTTCAACATCACACAGACTTTCCTAGCAGAGATTTTCTATGTTTCTGGGAGAAACTCTGCCTCCATCTGCTTGTGTTTTGAGTCTTAACTTTCTCATTTTCCAAGCACTGTCTCTTTTTGGAAAGGTCAAATAGGGATTATAATAGCACCTAACTCTTTTTTTCGGAGACAAAGGCTCAAGCTGTCACCCTGGATAGAGTACCGTGGCATCACAGCTCACAGCAAACTCCAATTCCTCGGCTCAAGCGAGTCTCTTGCCTCTACCTCCCAAGTAGCTGGGCCTACAGGCGCCCGCCACAACGCCCGGCCATTTTTTGGTTGCAGCCGTCATTGTTGTTTGGCGGGTCCGGGCTGGATTCGAACCCGCCAGCTCAGGTGTATGTGGCTGGTGCCTTAGCCCATTGAGCCACAGGGGCCGAGCCTAGCACCTAACTCTTAAGTTTATACTGACAATTAAATGGGACAATCTAAGTGAAATGATTAAATATAACAGTGCCTGGTACATGGTCAGGTCCTCATAAATACAACATTCCATGTCTAAATGACACGGGAGCCAATGACTGACTCTTTGGGAAAAGTCAGAGAAAGTTGGCCTTTTTCACCAGGCAACACATTTATCCCGCTTCTCCCAATAGACTTGAAAAACCTGAAGGAGATGATGTTAATTTTTGTTTTACTTAACACACTTAAGACTTCATGTTTGTTAAGTGTAGCATGCAAAAAAAAAAAAATTAATCCCTTTATGTAATGATTTTTTAAGTGTCTTTAAAAAATCGTCAAGGTTCTTTCAGCTTCAAAATGTTTGATAGCTAATCTCAAATGCATGCAAAAGTAATAGTGACATAGTTACCTAGATATACTGGAAATATATGGCATTGTCTGACTGGGTCACACTGCAAACAAGTCAGACATAGGACTTAGCCCCTGTGACACTATAGGAGAAAATCTAGCCTTTCTTTCCCCTGCTTGGCCTAGGGTTTATTATTTTCATCTCAAGCTCCCAGGTCCTCTTGTTGCGATGTGGAGAGGAAGCAGAATGAGCTGTAATTTGCTGAGAAGAAAGTAGAGATAATACTCCATAGAATCCCAAGAACAGCAGGTGAAGCAAGCATAACTCCAGGAAATTATCTGCAATTTCACCTGTTAACCTTGATCAAAGAGGATTCCAGAAGTTTAACTCAGGAAAGGGCTCCAGCTAAACACCCTCATCTTGAAGATTTAGGAAATTAAAACCTAAAGCGATCAAGTGACAAGTCCACAGTCATCCAGCTTTTCTGGAACCTGGTTCTGGAAACACAACTGCTCCCATGACCAACTGTATTAAAGCTGAGTCTTAAACCTGTGTGTTTACACACTGATAAATGTCTCTTTTCCTCTCTGAGCCATGGGTAGCCTTCTTCAGTCACCTGCAAATTAGCCAACTGTCTCAGGAAAGTACACAAGAGTCTTCACAATTCTGAATTCAAGAGTAATGACTGATTCTACAAACAAGTCAGAGTCATGTGGCTTACCTTGAGATTCACCATCTTTGAGAAATATATTCAATAAGATTATGGTGACTGATTCTTTAGAAGTCCAAAGTAGAAGAAAACAAACACAAGCAAGAAAAAGCCTAAGGGGATATTGTTTTAAGCAAAACACACATACCCACTTCCACCAAAAGCGTAAGCACCAAGGGGATATTTCTGGTAATTATTTTCTTGAACAACAGCGTAAACTAAAATTCCTTTTAAGTTATTCACAACCAGAAGGGCTCCATTTGCAAAAGTGCGACTTTCGCACGACTTTTTGGCCGCGTCTCCACCGCCTCCACTTCCCCTGTGTTTACATCCGCTCAGTTATTCATTCAGCCTCATTTCAGACGTTCGCCGTGCCTTACTCATCTGTTCATTCAGTTCTACTTCACACGGACTCATTCATTCGCGCCGTTTCTTATTAAGCAGCATTGCTTTGGTGACAGATCAGACCCCGGTTCGCCCTCAGGGAACTTACGCTCAAGGAGAGTCTAGGAAAGGAGCCTAGACACACCAAAAGCGACCGAGACCTCAAAAGAACCCCGTGAAGCACGCTGGAGGCTCCGGGGGGCTAGGAATATTCCCACAGGAAGGAAGAGGGACGCCCCTCCGCGCCTGGGGCTGAGCCCTGGGGCTGGGCTGGAAGGGGAAGGCGCCTGGGGACGGTGGGGAGGACGGTGGCGCTGGCCCCGCAGCCCCGCACAGCGTCCCCACGTCTAGGCCCGGCGACTCCGCGTCGCGGAAGGGGCAGGCCCAGACCGTCTCCCAGTGGCTCCCTAGCCCGGTCGCCCCGTCGTTCCCGCGAATGAGCGTCGCGGAGAGCCGGGCCCGCCCGCCCGCCAGCCTACCCGCCGCTCTGACCCCGCCGGGCTGGGGGCGAACTCACCTGTTAGGGCCGCTCCAGCCGTAGTGGTGACAGAGGCGGCGCCCGGGGGCCAGGCTCGCGGCTCACACTTAAGGTGGCGGCGGCCACACCCCTGACCAGGCTGGGGCCCTCGCAGCCGCCTCGAGACCTCTACCCTGCCCCCCGCGGCGCGGGCGGAGAAACGGAGCGGGGAGGCCTCCTCGAGGGTGCGGGATGCGGGGCGCAGCCTGCGGATGGCCTGGGGTGTCACCCGGACTGTGGCGACCTCAGGGTCACAGGTCGGCCCTTCTGGGTTCCTGCTACTGTTAGAAAGCGGAATGTCACCCCGGGTCCCGGGCCCCTTGGCTCGGCTTATTCATGCAGGGACTTTGCCTTCAGACCCGAGTCCGCCCGCGCGGGGCGCGTTGCAGAAGCTGCGGCCTCGGGTCAGGCCGCGGCGGGCCCCAGACGGCGAAGGGCCGGGCAGAGGCGTCGCGTGTTTTAGTGAGTGCAGGCAGCAAATGACCGGGCCGCGAAGCTGAAAGGCAGACGTGAAAGGGGGTTGCCTGCTTCTGAGTGCGACTAAAAGCCAGCAACCCTCAAAAGCCCTGCGTCTGAACACTCCATGCTTTGTGAACTGTCAAACGCCTCCCGCGGGGAAGCGGTTGTTAAACCGTTCTCAGGTCCTGCCGGTTGTAGGACTGTTAAGGAGGCGGCGATGATGGAGGGCAGAAGAGACGACCCAGATCCGGAGATCAGAAAACGTCTCTGCCCTTTCCTTTATGCATTAATTATACGAGGTGCCCAAGAAGAAAGGAGGCCCATCTGATCACCTGGTGTAGCTTATCTCAACAAGTCACATGCATTTCTGATCACAAAGCATGTGCTCATGTATTTCCAAGTTTTATGTTTTGATAAGTTCAAATTCCTTTGTTTAACCAAACTCTTATCAAATCAAACAGTTATTGTGAAACACTGAACAGTTCCAGGGGCTCCTCTAACTAAAAAAACAAAACTGGTAACTTAAACACACACACAAAAGTGTAAAGTCCACATTCACCCATACACACATAACCCCCAGTTCCCTCAACTAATCCCTCTGAACTCTACTAGCCCTGTTGCCCACCAAATATTACAGTATGTGAGACAGTATAAACTCTGTGGGGCATCCAAAGGTCTGCACCACATGGCCCTGGCCCACCCTTGCAGGATCATCTCTAGGATATCATCTCCAGCCCCACCGCATTACATTTCCCCCAATCTATCTAGGGTAAAAAACAAGTTTTTATTATTCTCCATCAGTCATTTACTGCTATTTTTATAAAATACAATTAAAACATGATAGGGAATGAAAAAAAAAAGAGAAACTTCAAGACCCAGTTTTTAATACAACCAGTATACAAGTATGTAACAAGTATAAAACACTCTTTCAATCAGGGTATTGTTTTTTCAATTTCTAAATGTTTACACTCAATTTTTGTATTTATTTGGTCATGGACTAGTAAACTGTTCACAGACTGGCACAAGTGACTTGACTTTTTAGGTGGCACTGACTTGTTCTTTAAATATGTCAGATGCTTTTCAACTTTTGAAACTTTTCTCATGTTTAGTGCTGATCAAAGTTCTTCTCACTTTAATTTCAACTCATAATAAGAAGAACTTATCATTTATTGAGTACTTTATGCTAAGATTTTAGATGCATTACTTTGAATTCTTATCAGCCCTATGAACGAGGAGTTATTAATAGTCCCATTTGCAGACGTGGAGATTGAGGGTTAGAGAAGTGGAAAGTCAACAGTCTAAACTGAGCTGGCCTGATTCTGTGTAGCCCAAGCAATCAACCATTTTGCTGGGCTCTTCTCCATGAAAACTCCCCCATATTTTCCAGTTGAAATTAACCACTTCTTATTGTACCTCTACTGTAACATTTCTTTCTCCTTGGTTTTCTTTGCTGTTTTCCACACTAGGCTTTAAGGTTCTGAGCACAGTGACTTTTGTGTATCTCTGCAGTTTTTCAACTCTGCTCATTATAACGACTGGAAGCAGAGCTCATTCTCATATTTGTATTACCGTTGTCTTTGGTGCTTACTTACTAATGTAAGTAATTATTTGCTTTCGTCTGCGTCCCATACTAGACCACACTACATTCAGAGTTATTTTACCAAAGATGTTTTTACTATTGAGCAAACATTTCTATAGCATGTATGATGCTCCTGGTACTTTTCTAAGAGCTTTATGATCTTGTAAATAACCCTATAGAGTAGGTATTATTTTATTTCTTTTTAAACCATGAGGAAACTGAGGCCCCAAGGGGTTATAGTAAGATGCAGGGCCAAAATTTTAAACCAAGCAATCTGGCTCCAGAATTTATTTCTGAACCACAGTTGTACCAATCTTCCAATGTACCACATCCTTTTCCTGCTTAAAAAACTTCAAGGACTTTCTACTATTCTTCAGACAAGAGCAAAACTCCTTACTAGGGCCTGCAAAATTCTGCATGTCCTGGCTCCTGGTTAACGCTCCAGTTGCATCTCACACCAAGCTCCTTGGCTCTCTTCTAGCCGTATTTGTTCATTTCCTTGTTTCTGGGAGTCACGCTTTCTCTGACCATAGCACATACTGTTTCCTTGGCCTGAAATGCTGTTCCTTCACCTTGCTCCTTCCTCAACTTAAAACTAGCTTTTAGCTAAGGAAAACATCTCTAGACTAGGTCAAATACCCATTTTAAAAGCATTTTCAGTACTTAGCACAGTTGTTATTTTATATTTTATTTATTTGAATATTTGACTAAAGTAGGTCTCTTCTCAACTGTAAGCTCCATGATGGCAGAAACTATCTTATTTGCCCACATTTATATCCTCAGCACTTACTGCAATACCTAACACATAGTAGGCAGGCAGTAAGCGCTCATCAAATTAGTGAAGAAATAAATGATGTTCAGAGTGCTATGAAACACTCTGGGCACAGTGGGATGCTGGTAAATGTTCATCAGCATACTTTTTAAAAAAGCCTTCATTTGTATCATTTGCTGATCTCTATATAATGTGGTATAAATACTCCCACCATGGCCAATTTCAAGATTGGCCAACATGACATCAGGCAACACTAGAGTTGGGAAGTGATGTGCACAATTGGCTGGCTTTGAAAGCCTGTACCTGTTGGCTCTGACACACTACTGGAAGGGCATCAAAGTGAGTAGGGCAGAGAAATCAAGATCTGAAGCATGAACAGAATGGAAGGTAGAGACATGTGGGGGGCAAAAATAGGCAAGGTGAGAGGAGGTGGGATTCAGACAAGAAGAGGGAAAGACATTCAGTAGGGCTGAAGTGTGCATTTAAAGAGAAGGGTCGTGTACGTAACAGGTTAGGACTTTATCCTTACAGAATGTATATGGGCTGGCGTAAGCAGACGAGTGGCACAATGAGTTTAGCATTTTGGAGAAATTGCTCTGGCTGCCTTTGCGAGTGGATTGGCAGCCACCAGGGGAAGAGATGCTGGTAAACAGAAGCAGGATAGAGACGAAGAGAAAGTGCAGACAACTGTGAAAGGGAGCTTGGTAAGCAAAGAGCAGTCTGGCAGTGAGCAGGCCTAAGCTACAGCTCTAGTTTCACAAATTGGGCCCTCATGCCCCAGAAGGGGAACCAGCATAATTCAATGCCCGCTCTGGAGACCCAGGTACTAGACCTTGATTTCAAGAACAGGGTTTAGAAGTAGCAAGACCAGGACTTGCATTCTGGTTTAGCCACTTACTAGCTGTGACTAGTTAATTAAGGTTCAGGTTTTCAAGGGGGTTTTATATGTTAACAAGTAGGGGGAGGGCTCAGTGGCTTAGGCTTGTAATCTTAGCATATTTGGAGGCTGAAGAAGGATGTCTTCTTAAATCCAGGAGTTTGAGACTTAACACAACAAGACCTCACCTCTAAAAAAAATTTAAAAATTGTCCAGGCGTGGCAGCACATACCTATAGTCCTAGCTACCTGCAAGGCTGAGGTGGGAGGATCATTTGAGCCCTGAATTCAAGGTCATAGTGATCTATGATGACACCCCTGCACTCCATCCTGGGGAACAGAATAAGACCCTGTCTTTAAAGACAGACCTAGCACACAGGACAGGAGATGTCCTTGGCATGAAAGATGTATCCTTTCTCTGGTTTGGGTACAGGTGTCAGTAATAGATGAACAGTTTTGCTCACTATAAATTTATTCTCCTTTTTTCTGATAACAGCACTTTGCTGCCCTTCTAAGGATCTTCTGCTCTCCCTTCTCTGACTCTGATATAGTTTTCCCCACCCCCAGACCCAGAATGACCACTCAGAGTATGCCATCTTCCCGATCATGTGATTGGTTCCAAACTGGGCCCGAATATTCCTTAAAATCTAATACCGACCCTAGAAGAGAGGGAGTGGATTCTTTTTTTTTTTTTTTTTTAACAAGTGAACAGTTTATTAAGAATTAAATAAAGGTATAATGTGATACAGTACAAGCAAGACACTCAAGATAGGTATAATAGTACTACTCACACAAAAACTTAAATTTCACCTCAAAAAAAATCACAAGACAAAAAAGAAAGTAATTTCACTGTTATAAAATAAGATATTTCATGCAAAGTATTAACTCTGCCCCCCCAAAGCCCAACCTCCCAACAAACAAAAAACTATCTGGGAATACTGCTATGCTAACATATTAACTACAATATAATCATTCATAGGAAAACGGCAATTAAGCAATGAATTAAATTAAATAACAAAGTTCAAATTATCATAAACTCATAGACCACAATGATTTTACAAAACAAGCAATTCCAGAAATCTTATAAACAATAAAAAAAGAAGAAATATTTCAATATCATTCTACTTCATCTGGATACACCTGGTATTGAAATTAGAGAAAATATATTGTTATAAAGGGAAATTATAAACATGTTTCCCTTATAGATGAGGATGCAATATCCTAAACAACATATTGACAAGTTGAATTAAAAAATTAATATTTAAGTAATGTACTTTGGTCAAAATTGAATCCAATTTATATGAAAGTTAGTCATTATTTTCTTTTCTTTCTGTTTTGGTTTTCTTTCCCTCACCCCCTCCCTCCTTCTCTGTCTGCTCTCTCCTTCCCCCATCCCCCAC
>CAUYRH010099085.1:0-11817 GCA_963574655.1 Perodicticus potto
AGTGATTAAGAAAATGCTATGAGGGCTATCTCTCACAGTACGATCAAAATGTTTCTGATTGTATATGAAGCACATTCTGCCCTATGATTGCACCAATGTACACAATTATGATTTAATAAAATTATTAAAAAAAAAAAATAAGGAAAACAGAAAAAAAACAAGGCAGGCCCAGCGCCTGTAGCTTAGCAGTTAGGGCGTCAGCCACATATACCAGGGCTGGCAGGTTCGAGCCGCCCAGGCCTGCCAAACAACAACTACAACAAAAAAATAGCCAGCTACTTGGGAGGCTAAGGCAAGAGAACTGCTTAAGCCCAAGAGTTTGAGGTTGCTCTGAGCTGTGACACCGTGACACTCTACTGAGGGTGACACAGTGAAACTATCTCAAAAAAAGAAAAAAAAAGACAAGACAGTAAGCCACAGGAGTAAATGCTGCAAGAGTCCCTTAGAGTGTAGCAGCACCAAAGAGATTAAGAGCTTATCAGGATCAGCATCTTAGAAGACAAATCTGTGGTGAAGTAATCAAGTCAAGAATTCAAGTCTGGAATTAGGACTGCAGTGGGCAGAGGAGTGAAAGGGAGGTAAAGAGTCTGAAATAGTGAATACAACTGTTTCTTCCAAGAAGCATGCCTGCAGAGACAGAAAGCAAGCCAGCTATGGGGAGGTCAAGAGAAGGTTCTATTGGCCTGGTGCAGTGGCTCATGCCTATATGTTAGCACTCCAGGAGGCCAAGGTGGGAGGACGGCATGAGCTCAGGAGTCCAAGACCAACTTGAACAAGAGCAAGACTTCTCTCTACTGAAAATAGAAAAATTAGCTGGATGTCATAGCAAGCACCTATAGCCCCCCAGCTGCTGGGGAGGCTAAGGTGGGAGGATCTCTTGAGCCCAGGAGTTTGAGGTTGCTGTGAGCTAAGCTCATGCCATGGCACTACAGCCTAGGCAACAGAGTGAGACTCTGTCTTTAAAAAAAAGTGAAGGTTCTGTTGTGAGAAGGGCGAGTTGTGTTAATGTACTGAGGAGAAAGCACTGGAGATAGGCAAAAGCTGGAAATCAAAGAGATGGACCAGCTAACTGACAGGCCAGAAAGAACAGGAGGTACTGGGCTGGGAGGAGAGAGAACAAGAGAGAAAGAAGAGGGCAGCACCTGTGGCTCAGTGAGTAGAGCGCAGGCCCCATATACCGAGGGTGGCAGGTTCAAACCCGGCCCTGGCCAAACTGCAACAAAAAAATAGCCGGGTATTACGGGGGGTGCCTGTAGTCCCAGATACTCAGGAGGCTGAGGCAAGAGAATCACCTAAGCCCAGGAGTTGGGAGGTTGCTATGAGCTGTGTGATGCCACGGCACTCTACTGAGGGCAGTAAACTGAGACTCTGTATCTATAAAAAAAAAAAAAAAAAAAGAGAGAGAGAGAAAGAAGCATCCAGAATACAGCTTTAGACAGAGCCACCCTTTTTTTTTTTTTATCTCCTCTGTGATGAGTAGGAAGGGAAGCAGGAAAATGAGAAAAATGGAGAGCAAGATTAGCTACTCTAGGAAACTGGGATACTGGCTGAGTTGTCACCGAAGAAAATCCAGGGAACATAGGGCCTAGTTCAGAAGACAGAACAAAAAGGCACCATCCAAATGTCAGCTGTCTGCCATACCCAACTGTGTGAGAACTATGGACACAAAAGAGAAACACAGGACCCTCTATCCTATTTCACCTCAACAGGAACAGAGTGAAGAAGACAGAGAACTGGCTTACTGCAGGGCTGGTGGACTCCGACAGACAATGAGGCTGTAGGCCAGATCCAAGGGCTCTGAATGCCCCTTGAATTCAAAGCACTCAGATTTCTAGGAATTGCTGATGGTGCAAATCAGTTACCTGTCAAAGGCTTCCACCATTGTACAGCGAGGTTGCAAAGACTTGGTCCTGATGTCATTGGTAATATTTTTCCTTTCCTTAAAGTAGCGGCATGAGCCCTGGATGCCATCTTTATTCTCTAGTATCATATGAATGGGGTAGACGTCTTCCAAAGGGACTGGGTCTCTCCTGGACTCTAAAATTCCAGTTTCCAAATCAATTTCTTCATACCTAAGGGGGAAAGCACAAACATCAAACATCAACTCGGCTTTAGAAATAATGTGTGCTTGGCTTTGTTTTTCTGATAATCTCCAGCAAAGATCACAGAGAAGTGAGACCACTCAGTCTTCCTGCTATACTAATGCAGATAATCTGGACAAGCATGTTCTTGTCTTTCCATGGCAGGGAATACAGACCTTTCCTGGATCCTTCAAACTACCCACAAAACTAGAAGGTGGGACCTAAACAACCTTACTAACCAAAGTCATGACCTTTTGATTTTGCTCCAAATCCAGTACTTAGTCTCTATACCAAGTTTGGACTATATGATTCAAGACCTTCCTCCTTTAAGATGCGATCTTTCTATCTCTTTATCTCTCTAGTACCCTTGTCCATTTTTATGGTTTTAATTTTATCACCTGCATGTCAACAACACTCACCATTGAATCCTTGGTCCTGTCTTTTTCCCCCAAACATCAATACAATGTCACTTTTTTTTTTTTTTTTTTGAGACAGAATCTCACTTCATCCCCCTTGATAGAGTGCCAGGGTGTCACAACTCACAGTAACCTCAAAGTCTTGGGCTTAAGCAATTCTCCTTGCCTCAGTCTCCCAAGCAGCAGGGACCACAGGGGCCCACAATGCCTGGCTATTTTTTGTTGCAGTTGTCATTGTTGTTTAGCTGGCCCAGGCCTGAACCCGCCAGCCTTGGTGCATGTGGCTGGTGCCATAACCGCTGTACTGTGGGCACCAAGCCCAATCCAATGGCTTTAATTGTCTATCAAATACCTCCAATTCCAAAGTTAAGGTTACTTCTCTCCATTTCCAATCAAGTCCCTCCTTTGTACCACATGCTCCCAGGTACCTCTTAATACCATGGAGACATCTTTGACTTGTGTTTCTTCTTTTATCTAGTCAGTCAAGTTTGCCAAGTTCTCCTTTGAAATCTCATTCACATCCTGCACTAATCTAGTCAATTAGACTAATCTAGACTTTTCTAGCCTTACACACTTTTCATCATTTTCCCTCCTTGCCCTGTGACTTCTGTACTATTTAACCCTCCAGTCTTGTCTTCTCCCAGCTTCCAGGATACCATCTGGTTTGACTTCTACCTCTCCATCCATATTGCCTTAACCTTCTTTTAAAGGTTCCTCATCTGGTTTGGCACCCGTAGCACAGTGGTTACGGTGCCGGCCCCATGCACTGAGGGTGATGGGTTCAAACCCGACCCAGGCCAGCTAAAACAACAATGACAACTCCAACAAAAAAATAGCTGGGTGTTGTGGCAGGCACCTGTAACTACAAGGGCAGCTAAGGCAAGAGAAATGCTTATATGCAAGAGTTTGAGGTTGCTGTGAGCTGTGATGCCATGGCACTCTACCCAAGGTGACAGCTTGAGACTCTGTCTCAAAAAAAAAAAAAAAAAAAAAAAAAAGGTTCCTCATCCTGCTGGGTGAGGTGGCTCATGCTTGTAATCCTAGCACTCTGGGAGGCCGAGATGAGTGGACTGCCTGAGCTTATAGGTTCTGAGCCAGAGCAAGACCTCATCTTTAAAAATAGTTGGACTATTATGGTGGGCACCTGTACAGCTACTTAGGAGGCTAAGGCAAGAGAATCATTTGAACCCAAGAGTTAGGAATTGCTGGGAGCTGTGAAAACAGGGAACTCTACCAAGGCCAAGTGAGACTCTGTCTCAAAAATCCACAGGCTCAGCGCCCATAGCACAGTGGTTATGGCGCCAGCCACATAACACTGAGGCTGGTAGGTTTGAACCCAGCCTGGGCCAGCTAAGCAACAATGACAAATGCAACAGAAAAATGGCTGGGAGTTGTGGTTGGCGCCTGTAGTTCTAGTTACCTGGGAAGTTGAGGCAAGAGAATCACTTTAAGCCCAAGAGTTTGAGGTTGCTATGAGATACGACGCCATGGCACTCTACCAAGGGTGATATAGTGAGACTCTATCTCAAAATAAATAAATAAATAAATAAATAATAAAGTAAAATGGCTCAGCGCTTGTAGCTCAGCGGCTAGGGCACCCGCCACATACACGGGAGCTGGCGGGTTCGAACACAGCCTGGGCCTACCAAACGACAATGACAACTACAACCAAAAAATAGCCAGGCGCTGTGGCGGGCGCCTGTGGTCCCAGTTAGAGAATGAGGCAAGAGAATCGCTTAAACCCATGAATTTGAGGTTGCTGTGAGCTGTAATGCCAAGGCAATCTACCAAGGGTGACATAGTGAGACTCTGTCTCAAAAATAATAATAAAATAAAAAATAAAATAAAATAATAAAGGTTCCTCATCCTCCACCCAGCCTTGAAAAGTAGGTTCATTTTAGGGCTAATGTCTGAAGACCTGTGATCATACTACACTCTCTCCTATGGCAGATCTTAGCCAACAGCTTTAATTAACAACTATATGGAATGACTCACATATGTCTAGCTCAGTCCCTCCCTCTGGCTTGCTGTTGCTCTGTGAAGTCAGTCTTTACTAATTAGAATCTTCACTTGGACAACCCAAAGAAACTTCAATGCGTCTAAAGTCCATTCAGTGTAATGTCCTAACTCCATTTTGTTCACAGCCAGACTTACTCCATTTTGCTAAGGACTTTGCTAAGAGCTTTCAACATCAGGAAGCTCAGCTGAAAGCTGCAGAGTTTAGCAAAAACCTGTGAAACCAAAGCTCCCCCATGAAAGCATTCCCCTTACCCTAGAGATCTAATTGTGCAGGTGTTTGCTCTTGTGAAACTAGGCTTGCGTTAAGGACTCCCCCTCCCTTACTGAAAGCACCTTATAAAAGGTTTCCACTCCTTGCTTCTAGGGGTTGACAGACTTTGAGGCATAAGCCCACTCTCGGCTCTGGCCAATCAATAAAGGACCCTTACTTAATTTGGAATCAGTGTGCTGGTGTTTCTTCTTTCTTCTTCTTCTTTTTTTTTTGAGACAGAGCCTCAAGCTGTCACCGTGGGTAGAGTGCCATGGCATCACAGCTCACAGCAACCTCAAACTCCTGGGCTTAAGCGATTCTCTCGCCTCAGCCTCCCAAGTAGCTGGGACTACAGGTGGCTGCCACAATGCCTGGCTACTTTTTTAGTTGTAGTTTTCATTGTTGTTTGGCAGGCCCAGGCTGGATTTCATTGTTGTTTGGCAGGCCAGCTCTGCTGTATGTGGCTGGCGCCTTAGCCGCTTGAGCACAGAGCCAGTGCTGGTGTTTCTCTATTCCAATAGCTCCTCCCAGTATAACATCAGCAGCTTCCCACCTCCTACAGACTCAATCACCCAATTGTTCTTCCGTGTTCCCTGCCTCAGGGAAAGGCATCAGGATTCACTCAGGTACCCAAACAACAGCCACCAGAGGGCATCATCCTTGATTCCAACTACACCCCACATCTATCAAGTCTCCAAACCCTTTTGATTCTTCTGCCTAGTAAGTCTCAGTTCCATCTTCTCTTCATTCCTATACCCACTATGGGAGCCAGTCCATGACAGCTTATCCATTGCTAGCTTACTACAAATCTCTCCACTTCAATTTTTTGCCACTAGTCTGACCCTCTCTTCAATAGCTCCCACCTGTCCTTTTGATAAATGGCAAACTCTTTAAATAGATTATAAATTCAGGCTCGGCGCCTGTGGCTCAATGGGCTAAGGTGCCAGCCACGGCACCTGAGCTGGTGGGTTCGAATCTAGCCTGAGCCCGCCAAACAACAATGGTGGCTGCAACCAAAAAATGGCCGGGCATCGGGCGCCTGTAGTCCCAGCTACTTGGGAGGCAGAGGCAGGAGACTCGCTTGAGCCCAGGAATTGGAGGTTGCTGTGAGCTGTGATGCCACAGCACTCTATCCAAGGTGACAGCTTGAGGCTCTGTCTCAAAAAAAAAAAATAAATAAAAAATAAAATAAAATAAAATAAAAATAAAATAAAAAAATTAAAAAAAAAAATTAAATAAAATAAAAATTCTAGTTTAATTCTACTAATATTAAATGTCAAAATGAAATAATAGAAAGGAATTCCAACAGTAACAATATAGAATGTATCTGCACTCATTGAATTCACTGGCTGGGCACTTCCAAAACGTACTCATCAAGTATATTACCTCTCAATTTAACATCATCATCAATTAACGGAACTCATGTACAAGGCTCACATGGATTTCCAATCATGTGCCCATTGCTTAAAAACAACATATGTACCAAACATAATGGAAAGAGTACAGTTTTTGAAGCTGCAGATTTAAGCTCCAGGTTCCTCATTTCTTTCCTATTGGTATGATCTAACCACATTACTTAATTTGAGAGACTCTGATTCCTAATCTATAAAACTAGAGATGCCTTGGCTCGGTGCCTGTGGCTCAGCGGGCTGGGGCGCCAGCCACGTACACCTGAGCTGACGGGTTCAAATCCAGCCTGGGCCCGCTGAACAACAATGACAGCTGCAACCAAAAAATGGCTGGGCGTTGTGGCAGGCACCTGTGGTCCCAGCTACTTGGGAGGCGGAGGCAGAAGACTTGCTTGAGCCCAGGAATTGGAGGCTGCTGTAAGCTGTGATGCCACGGCACTCTATCCAGGGTGACAGCTTGAGGCTCTGTCTCCAAAAAAAAAAAAAAAAACTAGAGATGCCACCATCTCACGGGATAGCTGTGAGGATGATAAGCCAAGTGCGAAGTGCCCAGTACAGTTCCCCAGTCCCCCACAATAGAAACAAAAAAACTACAATTATTAAACTGTCAAATCTCTATATAAATTTAATTCTTAACACATTTACAAATAATTTACCAGCCTTTCCCTATCTTCCCCAATTGAGAAGGAAGTATAATACATCATTTAGGAAATGTTGAAGTGGTTATACATTTTGAAATAGTACCAAGGCAACTACGTCAAACAACTATAGGTGATCTGCTTTGATTCAGCTTACATTAATTTTTTTTAATTTTTTTTTTTTTTTTTTTGGAGATAGAGTCTCACTTTGTTGCCCTCAGTAGAGTGCCGTGGCATCATAGCTCATGGAAACCTCAAAACTCCTGAGCTCAAGTGATCCTCTTGCCTTAGCCTCCCGAATAGCTTGGACTATAGGCACCGCCACAATACCTGGCTATTTTTTTTTACAGATGGGGTCTCACTCTTGCTCAGATTGGTCTTCAACTCATGAACTCAGGCAATCCACCCTTCTCAGCCTCCCAAAGTGCTAGGATTACAGGCGTGAGCCACCGCACCTGGCCTACGTTAATGTTTTATTGTAGGTATAGTCTTAACGAATTACAAAAGAAATCAATATTCCTTAATTGCCTGGCAAAACTTCTCAGTATTAAGTAACTTATATTTGATACTCTGCATACATTGTATCATTGATCCTCACAACCATCTTCTGAAAAAGAAATAGCACATAGTATTTCTATTCTATGCTGGCCCATGCAACGAGGGTGGCAGGTTCGAAGCCAGCCTGGGCCTGCTAAACAAAAAAAAAAGTATTTCCATTCTACAGATGAATAATAATGCAACTTATAAAGAAAATACTACTAATAAGTAGCATAAGAGAGACTTAAATCTAGGTAATTTATATTTTTTAAAAGAAAATGGCTTTTATCTTTTATTATCATAAAACTGAACCATGCTAAAACTACAAGGAGGTAAGGCTACACACCAATCAGAATCTCAAAAATAAAAAACTGACATCAAATACCAGTGGGGAGGCAGGGAAATTGATCTTTCATACACTATTAGTGGATACAAACAATACAGCCACTCTGGAAGACCATTTGGTAGATTCATATAAAACTAAACATGTACTTACCATACAACTCAACAGTTGTATTCTCAAGTATTTACCTCCAAGAAATGAAAACTTATGCTAACTCAAAAACCAGTACATGAATGTTCATGGCAGCTGAATTACCACAACCAAAACGCAGAAACAATCTAAATACCCTTCAATGAGTGACTGTTACAAGAAATAATGGTACATCCACACATAGAATATTCTTTTTTTTTTTTTTTGAGACAGAACCTCAAGCTGTCACCCTGGATAGAGTGCTGTGGCATCATAGCTCACAGCAACCTCCAACTCCTGGGCTCAAGCGAGTCTCTTGCCTCCGCCTCCCAAGTAGCTGGGACTACAGGTGTCCGCCACAATGCCCGGCCTGTTTTTGGTTGCAGCCGTCATTGTTGTTTGGCGGGCCCGGGCTGGATTCAAACCTGCCATCTCAGGTGTACATGGCTGGCACCTTAGCCCATTGAGCCACAGGCACCAAGCCAACATAGAATATACTTAGCAATTAAAAAGGAATGAACTAGGCTGGGTACAGTGGCTCACACCTATAATCCCAGCACTTGGGAGGCTAAGGTGGGTGGGTTGCCTGAGCTCACAGGTTCAAGATCAGCCTGAACCAGAGTGATACCTCATCTCTAAAAATAGCCAGGCGTTGTGGCAGGTGCCTGTAGTCCCAGCTACTTGGAAGGCTCAGGCAAGAGAATCACTTGAGCCCAAGAGTTTGATGTTGCTGTGAGCTATGACACCACGGCACTCTACCAAGGGTGACAAAGTGAGACTCTGTCTCAAAAGAAAATTTAGGGCGGCACCTATGGGGCGCCGGCCCCATATACCGAAGGTGGCGGGTTCAAACCCGGCCTCGGCTGAACTGCAAAAACAGAAAAATAGCCGGGCGTTGTGGCGGGCGCCTGTAGTCCCAGCTACTCTGGAGGCTGAGGCCAAAGAATTGCCTAAGCCCAGGAGTGGAGTTTGCTGTGAGCTGTGTGATGCTACGGCGCTCCACTGAGGGTCATAAAATGAGACTCTCTCTCTACAAAAAAAAAAGAAAGAAAGAAAAAAAAATTAAAAAAAAAAAAAAAGGAATGAACTCTTCTTGAGACACACAACCTCAAAGGATGTCAAGGCCACTAAGCTGAGTAAAAAGAGCTAATGCCAAAATGTTACACATTATCTATTTACCTAACATTCTTGAAATAAAATTAGAGAGATGGAAAACTAATTAGTGGCTGCCCAGGGTTAGAGATGGGGAGAGGAAGGAAAGGACATGTGTGGCTCTAAAGTAGTGGTTCTCAATCTTCGTAATGTCACGGCCCTTTAATACAGTCCCTGTGGGTCGCAACCCACAGGTTGAGAACCGCTGCTCTAAAGGGTTTATAAAAGGAAACCACTGTATCCTTTTTTCTTTTTCTTTTTTTTTTAAACAGAATCTCACTTTGTCACCCTGGGTAGAGTGCCTTGGTGTCATAGCTCATAGCAACCTCAAACTGTTATGGTCAAGAGATCTTCTTGCTATGCCTCCCAAGTAGCTAGGACTACAGGCACCCACCACAACACCTGGATAGTTTTAGAGATGGGGGTCTCACACTTGCCTTGGCTGGTCTCGAACTCCTGAGCTCAAGTGATCCACCCGCCTCAGCCTCCCAGAGTGCTTAAGATTATAGGCATAAGCCACTACACCCTGTATCCTTTTTATAAAAGGTCTCACTCTGTCATCCAGGCTGGAGCGTAGTAACATGATCATAGCTCACTACAGCCTTGAACACCTCCTACACTCAAGCCGATTCTCCTGTCTCAGCCTCCAGAGTAGCTGGGACTACAGGTATGACCCATCACACCCAGCTTGCACTGTATCTTAATCGTGGTATTGGCTTAATCCATACACATGATAAAAAAAAAAATGAATGTATGACTAACTGCTCAAATCTCAATGATCTCTAGGGATAGTACTGATATCAATTTCCTGGTTTTGATACTACTGTAGTTATACAAGATGTAATGTTTGGGGAAATTGAGTAAAGGGTGCTAGGAACCTCACTGAACACTTTTTGCAACTTCTTCTGAATGAAATTATTTCAAAGTAACTTTTAAAACCTGAACTAGAAGAAGCCAGACAGTGGCTCACATCTGTTATCCTAGCACTTTGGAAGACTGAGGTGGGTGGATTTCTTGAGCTCAGCAGTTTGAGACAAGCCTGAACAAGAGCAAGACCCCGTCTCTACTAAAAATAGAAAAACTGGCTTGGCGCCCATAGCACAGTAGTTACAGCACCAGCCACATACACCAAGGCGGCCGCATCTGAACCCAGCTAAACAACGACAACCACAACAAAAAATAGCTGGGCATTGTGGTGGGCACCTGTAGTCTCCCCCAGCTACTTGGAAGCCTGAGGCAAGAGAATTGCTTAAGCCCAAGAGTTTGAGGTTACTATGAGCTGTAACGCCACAGCACTCTACCGAGGGTGACATAGTGGGACTCTGTCTCAAAAAAATAAAAGAATAAAAACTGACCTAGTAATCCCAGCACTTTGAAAGGCTGAGGTGGGAAGATTGCTTCAGTCTAGAAGTTCAAGACCAGCCTAGGCAACATAGCAAGACCCCATTTCAACCAAACATAAGAAAAATTAGCCAGACATGGTGGTGCATGACCATATTCCCAGCTACTCAGGAGGCCGAGGCAGGAGGATCATTTGAGCCCAGGAGTTTGAAGCTGCAGTGAGCTAAGATCACAACACTGCACTGCAGCCTCAGTGACACAGCAAGACCTCATAAAAACCCAGGAAAATAAAAATAAGCAACTGAACCATAAAAAACATTAAAAAGTTAAATAAATATACCCATTTAAAAAACACACAGAATTTTCCATGAAGAAGATTATGCAATACAAGTAGTATTACAACTGCCTTTAGACCTTTTCCACAGCTATAACAGCTATGTGTTGTTCCAGCATGCAGAAGTACCCATTTGTATTTATTTATCCATTCTCCTTACTAGTGGACATTTAAGCCATTTTTTTCTGCTACCATACAACTGCTATGAATGTCTTTGCACATATATCTTTCGACACATATTTCTGAACTTGTCTAATTAACTCCTTAACATAAAACCTAGCTGTATAATTGTTAAGTCAATGAACGCTTGCATTTTGATGAATATTGCAAATTACATTCCAGAAAGACTTAACCAATTATCTATCAACAGTGCATACCTATGACTTACAATCTCCTAGATATTGCCAAAAGTTGCAAAATTGCAAACTCAGATCTTTTGATGCCAAATCCAGTAATCTTTCTACTCAGAGAAGTGTGTGATGACAGTAAGCAAGGAGAAGCAGCTTTATTACAAATACAGACTTTTTTCTCTCTAAAATGGCCTACAAAGAGGAATTCATAAGCATATGATGTCTAACTAACAAGTTATTTAATATTACCAAGCACAGTAAATTTATTTATTTTTTATTTTTTTATTTTTTTTTTTGAGACAGAGCCTCAAGCTGTCACCCTGGGTAGAGTGCTGTGGCATCACAGCTCACAGCAACCTCCAATTCCTGGGCCCAAGCAAATCTCCTGCCTCCACCTCCCAAGTAGCTGGGACTACAGGTGCCCACCACAACGCCCGGCTATTTTTTGGTTGCAGCCGTCATTGTTGTTTGGCAGGCCCAGGCTGGATTCGAACCCGCCAGCTTAGGTGTACGTGGCTGGCGCCTTAGCCCGTTGAGCCATAGGCGCCGAGCTGCACAGTAAATTTAGAATGCATGTTTAACACCACTTAAAATGTTTAGCTGTATTGACACCTGACTCCATAGAGGGCCAGATTTTTTTTAAAAAGACAAATTTATCCCTCAAGCAGCCCCAGACTTCCAAAGAAAACTCCAGAAACTGGCTATAGCCCCAGACCATAACCTGGAGAATCTTCTTAGAACGGCCACTACGGTCTTTTGTAACCGAGATCTGGAGAGAAAGGAGGAAAAAGAGAGAAAGGAACAGAAAAGAATGACAG
>CAUYRH010099086.1:0-10606 GCA_963574655.1 Perodicticus potto
GAAGACACTGGTGCCTTGCTGTCTGCTCCTCGTGCACATCTGACTGGTCAATATCATGTTAGTCTCCAGGGACAGGGTCTTCATTGGACAGCTGGCTGTAACTGACGAAGACCCGCCCCTAAGAAGTTCCAGCAAAACAACTCCCTGGGACTATATAAACCCCTGAGCAGAGACCCCAGGAACAGACCTTGGCAGGACATGGGAGAGAGAACAACTCAGAAGCAGACCTCGGAGAGGGAACAGGAGAGCTGCCTGTTCCCCTTCAGAGCAGACCTTGGCAGGACGTCAGAGAGAGAATAGCTCAGAAGCAGACCTCGGAGAGGGAACAGGAGAGATGCCTGTTCCCCTCAGAAGCAGACCTCGGCTGGACCTAGGAGAGGGAACAGAAGAGCTGCCTGTTCCCCTCCAGAGCAGACCTCAGCTGGACCTCGGAGAGGGAGCAGGAGCGTTTGCTCCCCTCCTGGGTCCTCTTGCCTAGAGGTTTGGTTCTTCCTCTACTTATAATTCTTTCCTGTAAATAAATCCTGACTTACCACTACTCTTGTGGTCCTTCGATTTCTTCTTCGAATCACCTGAGACCAAGAACTTGAAATTCCGGCATCACTGTGAGCTGTGATGCCACTGCACTCTACCCAGGGTGACAGCTTGAGACTCTGTCTCAAAAACAAACAAACAAACAAACAAAAAAACCAATATGTAAATATAAATGTGCTATGATGTAATGATAGCTACAATGTCACTAGGCAACAGGAGTCTTTCAACACTATGGTAACCTTATGTGACCACATATAAGTATGCGGTCCACTGTTGACCAATTGTCATGCACCACTTGACTGTATTTCAAACTTCTACCATGCACATGTACACGTACATTCTCTCACCACATAAGCAGACAAAACTACATGGACTTTCACTAATAAGTAGTATTTTTTTATAATGAATGTAATCCTGGGTATTCAGTGCAGGGTAATGAATAAATAGAGAATGAGCTGGTTTCCTTGTAACCTAGTATTATACACATATATATCAACTTACTGGCTTATGTTTATGGGTGTGTGTGTGTAAAATCCAAACAAGGGATCAAATATATTTATTTGTACATGCACACACACTTGTTTTTATTGTTGTTGTTAATATTCTAGTTTCTATAAAAAAAGTCAATAAAGTTGCAATGACCGTACCTACCCCTGAAAATTATTTTTTGTAGCAATCCAGCCAGTAATTGTTTCCAGTATCTGTTTAGCTTATTAGCAATGGGAAAAGTTATGTTTTTATATGCTTGGGTAACTAAGTGAATAATTGGGTAGAAGTTATATTAATGTGTTGCATTCTAGTCATGCAAAATATATGTAATTAAAGAAAATGAGCATACTTTAGGACCCAAATCTAATGGAGATATATGCCATCTTATGCACATACCACTGTTATTGTAGTTTTATTCTTGTTATCCTCTGAAGTGTGTTACTTTATCAACAAGAGTTGTGCCCTGGAAGAAAGGATGATCAGTAAGACGGACAACGTTTATGGCGTAGCTCATGTCAACATGCATTATTAATGCCCTTATTTATGACAACTTGCTTTTAACATACATGAATCTTCTCTTATTGTATGACTTACATGACCAGATTATTTATACTATTGAATTTATTTATTTATTTATTTATTTGAGACAGAATCTCAAGCTGTCACCCTGGGTGGACTGCCCATGGCGTCACAGCTCACAGCAACCTCAAACTTTGGGCTCAAGCAATTCTCCTATTTCAGCCTCCCAAGTAGCTGAGACTACAGGCACCTCTCACAAGGCCCGGCTATTTTTTGTTGTTGCCGTTGTTGTTTTAGCTGGCCTGGGCCAGGTTCGAACTCGCCAGCCTTGGTGCATGTGGCTGGTGCCCTACCGACTGTGCTATGGGAACCACCTTATATTGTTGTATCTACACTGGCAAAGTTTATTGCATTGATTAGAAGAAAGAAAATAATGTCAAATGCTAAGATGGGGCTCTCCCCTCCTAGCAGTTAGAAAGTAAGATGATAATTCTCATTTATGATTAGGGTCCACAATAAGCACCTGAGATGCTCACAGATTCAGAGGACTTCCAGTTTCTCTCCATCATCAGTCACTTTCTAATAATTTAAAATGTCCTAAGTCTCTTGGTCAATAATGAATGGAGATGACAATCCTATCAGTAAGAGTATGTTTTAGATAAATAGTAACAACTCAGGGCAAGAGAATATTATTTTGTAAGTGCATTTATTTTTATAGAGAACAGGAGAGTCAATGGGCTTATACTAATGAAAGAAAGGGATGATTGAAGTTTAAACACCAACTATCCACATTTGAATTGTTCATCACATTTAAATTCTTAAATATTATTAACCATTAATCATCTGTCATATGAATCTTATATAAACCTTCAGACAATGTGTGAATTTCTCAATCTTTGAGAAAATCCTGCACATGTATGAAAATAAGCAAATTTACTAGGCCAGGTCTCCCTCAGGTCTCTTACTCTTTCAAGAGTGAATCCATTCAGTTCTAAAGTGCACAATATTGAATAAACATGTAGCAGATGAACCAGAGAGAGTTTTCTCTCAGTATAAAATAAATTCATCATTACCATTCAACTATATTTTCATGCAAAGAGAAGACAGTATTATCTTCTAACATTTTAAAAGGTATATGTACTTCACAACTGTGACGATCTAGAAGCTTTCAAAAATACAACAAAAATAACTTCTTTTATACTGTATATACCTATAAAGTATGTCTGTGTACTGTAGTCTCCACCTTATCTTTGGTTGCAGTTTCTATGGTTTGAGTTGCCTGCAGTCAATCATAGTCTAAAAATTGAAAAATTCCAGAAATAAACAATTCATAAGTTTTAAATTGCACTCTACTTTGGGAAGCATGATGAAACATCACCGTGTCTGCTCTGTCCTGCCCGAGAGGTAAATCATCTCTTTGTCCAGTGTATACATGCTATACATAATTTTCAATCAGAAAACATAGTCTACAAAAGGTTTAGTACTATCCAAGATTTGAGGCATCCACTGGGGCCCTTGGAATGTAACTCTTGTAGATAAGGTAGAACTGTGATAGTAGTAGTAATTGAGTTGAAAAAGAGTCTTTAGAATAACCTCAAAGTTTTTTTAAATTTACAGTTTCTCTCAATTAAAAAAAGGATTCATTCCAGAATCAGAGCAATAACAACAATAATGAATTTCTATATCCACAAAATGCATTAGACCTTCTTTGAATACTCTTTCCTCCTGTGTCTACACTTTAAATATGTAAAATAGATCCTCCTCTGAAATATTTAGCAGATTGGGTCTCTAGGTTTTCTAATGAGTTACACATGATTTAAATGATATATCAATAAGAGACTAATAATGCTTAGAAATTTAAATATAATGAAAGGATTCAAATGTGAATATTATATGTATTTTTTACACGTAGACGTCTATTGGACATTTAGTCTTAACATGACAGAATTTAACATCATAAATATTTCGGTAACATGATAGAATCAGTTCCTTAAACAAGTTTTATAACATGTGCTTAAATCCTTAAGCAATTTAATCTTTTATAACATGACAGTGACTGCATTTAGAAAATCTTGAATGTAGCATGTTTATAATTATTTATATATTAATAACCCTGAACCACTATACATTTATATGTTCCAGGCATAATTATATCTATTTTATTTATTGAGCATGTTAATGAAATAAATAGTATTGAATAACCTTGGGAGATAAGACTCAGATAGTCAGATTTTGTTGTTGTTGTTGTTATTTTGAGACCGAATGAGACTCTGTCATCCTGGGTAGAGTAGGCATCATAGCTCAAGCAACCCCAAACTCCTGGGCTCAAACGATCATCTTGTCTCAGCCTTCATAGTAGCTGGAATGATAGGCATCCACTCCAATTCTTGGCTAGTGTTTCTATATTTTAGTAGAGACAGGGTCTTGCTCTCGCTCAGGCTCATCTCAAACTCCTGAGCTCAAACAATCCACCCGTCTCCACCTCCCAGTGTGCTAGAATTCCAGGTATGAGCCAGTGCACCTGGCCAAGTCAGGGTTTCTTAAATAATATGATTGAAGACTAAGTTTGCAATAGAATCTTTAAAGACATCAAGGAAAATTTAAGTTAATAAAACACAAAATGAAAAGAAGGGGAAGATAAGGAAATCAACACTTAAATGCATGCTAGATGTCATCAATTAGAAGGTATTGTCTCACATACCCTTCATAACCTAAAAGTTTAATATTTTATAAATGAGAAGACTGACTTTTCATCCTATGTATGTTCAGAAAATAATGCAGCTAGAGAATGCCAAAGCAGAAATTTGAATTTAGATTTACTTGATTCTTATATACTTGTCCTCTGCTCTGAATTATGTTATACAGCAGTTAGATATTCTAACTAAAGTATTTTTGTGTTTCAAAAATTCCACCATGAATTAGAAATAGTAGCAATAATTTAACCAAAGAATATTACTATCATTTCAGCTTATTCCATTCTTATTCTTTGATCTCGGACAAAACCTTTAAAAAACAAATTATGATGGATGCTAATTCTATTGCTTTAATTTCAATAGAATATTCTCAAGTAGGCTAACTTTATATTCATACATGGAAATACATCAAACTTCTCTCAAGGCCTTTTCTGATTTATTACAGAGAGCAACAGGGTGAGATAACAAATAAAAAATTATGCCATATGAAATTATTGTTCTTACAGGTCAAAAAATGATCAAACATAGACAATTTCAGATAGTTCACACTAATATCATCCTAAGTTTATATGAAAAGCAAAGGTTTGTAAATCATCAGTGAATTGATTAAGTTCACACAGATAGGAGCAGTAGATCTGTTACACAGTCTTTGAATGTCAAGTTGAATGCAATTTTTAATGCATTATGGCTGTCTTTAGTGACGGTAGATCCTTCTGAAGATGAAATAAAAAAGGCAACCAAACAACATTTTCAGTGCACTCCATGCCTAGTGTTTCATCTTTGATCTACTGCAAAATTGTTCTTCTCGCTGATTTACTATATACATGCGTTGATTTGTTAGAAACAGGTGAGAATATGGAAATAGTTTCCTTTGACAGCTGAAGCAGGGAAAATTGAAGCAGACAGGTTAAGGGCAAAAAACAGAATCTGTGGTAGTAGTTCAGAATTTTTTTTAAAGGAAATAATTTGCAATATCCACATCATAGTTATATTTAACCACACATTTTTGGCACACAAAATCTATGCCTAAAAATAGGTTTTAAAGTAGCCATGCTTAGGTCTGGTATTAGAAGCCATTCAATGTTGTATTTGAATTCTCTCATGAATTATAACTAAAATACTTTCTGTCAAGTTACAACTTCTATAGATGGACAGCTCCATGTATTTCCTTGAAATGAATGTTCAGTGACAATTAAGAAGGGAAAAAAATAAAAATGTGTCCATAGTATGTTATTGTACGGTCTATATTATAAAAAAGAATTATTAGCCCTTACATAGATTCTGCACATATATTCTTTTATTAACAGACTTGAATGATTAAATTAGAACATGATTTTTCTCTATATATGTTCAGACAAAACAAACCAAAAATATGAATATTAAATAAAATAGGAATAGAAAAATGTAATAAAATTGAAACATATTTTTTACAAAAAGATAAATGTTTTTAAAAAACTTTTTATGGTGTACAGTGTGATATCCCCTCCCTACTACATAAATAATGTCATATTTTCTTCTTTTTTTCTTTTTTTTTGAGACAGAGTTTCATTATTTTGCTCTTGGTAGAGTACTGTAGCATCACAGCTCACAGCAACCTCAAACTCTTGGGCTTAAGCGATTCTCTTGCCTCAGCCTCCCAAGTAGCTGGAACTACAGACACCCACCACAACACCCAACAATCTTTTGGTTTTAGTTGTCACTATTGTTTAGCAGGCCCAGGATGGCGCCCTACCCACTGAGCTATGGTCACTACATTTCTATTATGTTTTTGATAAATGCAAAAACAGCTCTGTGTCTCCCCTTTCTTTCCACAAACAAAACAACAACCAAGAAACAGAACATGCAAATGTACACACAGAACATGGCAATTTCCCCAGGAGCTCAGAAGACCCTATTGTGATTCATCCATTTTTAAATAGTTTTACAACCAAACATCTCAGGTTTACTATTTACATCCATTAGTAATGCTCAAAATTTTAAAGGTCTTTTCTTTTTTTTCTTCTATTTTTTCTTTTTTGCATTTTCTTTCTTCTGCAATGGGGCTTACATCATTCCCTGCCAATGCTTTTTTACAAAATCTCTGATCAATGTCCCTTTTCTTTGTCATTCTCTCTCTTTTTAAGATGGTTTTCTTCTTTGTCTCTAAAACTCTCAGTGTGGATTCTGTCATATTTATTGGTCTGGGCACTCAGAGGGAATTTATTTGTAGGTTCACATCCATCAATAACCGTAATTTTTGTGTACTTTGTTTTTAATTAAATATTACTCATTTTTTTCCTGTTTTCTCACTTTAGGAAAATACTAGGCAAATGCAGAACCTATGAATAAATATTTTTCAAGTAACTGCTCTCTCATTTCTTTATATTTTTTCTTCAATTGCATGAAAAATTTTCTTAGCTTCATCTACTCTCATTGATTTCCACTAGTATAATCGCATGCTTAGTATTTACTAGATTTTTATTTGGTTCTCTTAACTATTAATTTTCTTGTTGTAGCACCCTATTTTTGTATCTTAGATTCAGTGTCTTTTGTTCTGAATCTGATGATAATCCCTATTTTATGAAGACAGTAAACTATTCTGAATTTTTATTTCTTGAATTTTCTCTGTAAGTTCTCAGTTTTCCTTGATTCATATTTTTTCTCCTAATGTAGTAATTTTGCTTTCTCATATGAGGAAACCTCTTAAAAATTTCTTTAATTGGCACGACTGTGTGCATTGGCAGTGAATATCTGGCAAGAGTTCTTTATAGGAAACTGGATGGTCAGCCATCTTTTGAAAACTACACCACCAAATGCTATTTTCAGTAATCAATTTTTCTATATGGTCTTCCTCTCTAAAGAGAAATTCCTTGCATTCTCTTAAATTGGTAATTTAGGCAATTACTTGCATTGTGAGCTGGTAGAAGAAAGGGCCTTAAATACCACTTGTCATTAATCTATCATGACAGAAATCAGAATACCAAGCTATTAATGTGAGATAAAGATTTAATGGAGATATTTTTTGGTTAAGAGAATGTGGGAAGTATCTGAGGTTGTGGAAAGGTTTTGTATCTTGATTTAATTGGAGGTTTTTGGTCTGTAGGCATTTGTAAAAAAAAAAAAAAGAAACAAGCAGTATATTTAAAGTTTGTGCATATTACTGTAAAAAAACTAAGCCTATGCATTAGTAAAATAAATAATCTTAAAAGCTGTTAATATTTATTTTATTAAGAATATTCAAAGCAATTTAGGCGATGTAATTTTTCTCCTCAGTGTGAAAGCTCATTATAGTAGAATATCCAACAGAGTGTAGGAGCCAGACACTTAGGGACACATATAGAATCTCAATGCATGGTCCCCTGCCTTCAAATCCCCAGGCAGATGACAATAGATTGTGGCATTGAAAGAAGATGGAGGGGACAAGAGAAACTGCAAAGAAAAGCAGAAAAGTCAGGACTTTAAAGTGTTCTGACATATCACTTCCCCCACTACTTCTTCCAATTCCATGGACCTAGTCACCTTATGAGTGCAATGAATACCAAGAGCCAAGGTCTTACTGGGGAAAGAGGAAACTCTCCTCAAGCTACACTTTTTACCCTCATTTGATGCACACATGCAAAGAATACTTCTCAAACATTCCTAATTACGTGAGAAAAATTTAGTGAGCACAGTGTTTGATAGAGCATGCCTTATCTCTTTTGTAAGAAAATGAAAATAAAGCCCCATGGAATCATACTACATAGAACATATAAAAAGAAAAAGAAAGGAAAAAAAAAAAAGATTCACACCATAAAAAAACTAATTTAGCTACAATTTAGTATAATATCGGTTACACTTAAAGAATCCAAAGCAGGAGTTGATCTGTGCTATTTAGTCAAAGCTTCATACAAATGTAACCAGTCTTACACGCATTTTTAAATAAAATAAATAAGCATATTATAAAATAATATTCATTCATTAAGGTATTTATTTCAAGTTATTTAAGTACATCTATAGAAACTAGATGTACAGCTAGTTTAAATAGATGTACTGTATATGTTATTTTTTACTATATTTAGGTTCTAAATCAGTAACATTTTTCATGTCTTTATAAGCTTTTTTCTGGCTCCCTATGAGCTATGTGAAGTTAAGAATAAAAGTAAAAATAAATTTAAATATACTAAAACTTATTACCAATTAAATGTTTTCTATAAATTTAAAAATTTTTTGATATTAAATTTTGATGATTGCTACTAAAGAAAACAATTTACTGGCCAGGTACGGTGATGCAAGCCTGTAATCCCAGCACTCTAGAAGGCCGAGATGGGCGGATCACCTGAGCTCACGAGTTTGAGACCAGCTGGAGTAGAGCGAGACCTTGTCTCTAAAAACAGGCAGGTGTGTGGTAAGCACCTATACTCTCAACTACTCAGGAGGTTGAGGCAAGAGAATAGCTTGAGCCTTCAAGTTTGAGTTTGCCTTGAGCTATGATGCCAGGGTACTCTAGGGCACTCTACCAGAGGTGGCAAAGTGAGACTCTAACTCCACACTTGATCTTAGCCAAAAGGCCGAGAAGCGATATGAGACTCTATCTCAAAAAATTAAAAAATTTTTAAAAAGTACACAAATGCATTGGGAAAATGTTATCGTAATTTTGTATTTGTTTCAATAACAATCATTATCCATGGCTTTTACATCATTGCTAAAACATTTCTGCAGACTTACTCAAATAACATAAAACTAAAATCATAGGAATTAATTCATAGAACAAGAATATATTATATTCATTGAAATTTTAAGTTTTTAATACCTGCATTAATTTTATCCTGCATGCACTTCCTATTTCTAAAGCAATGTAGATTCTTGGTATTTACTTAGAGCAAATAAAATCTGCAGGGTTCCTTGGATCTCAAGTCTTTCGATATAATAAAATCCAGATATGACCCTACACATTTAAGTTATCATAGTCAAGAGACATCTTTAAGTGTTTTTTTTCCCTCTATGCATAGTAGAAAGAGACAGCTGTCCTTCCACACCATCTGAGAAAATTTTCTCTGAAACAAAATGCAAAGGATCCTTGTTTCTTTGTCTAATTCTTTGGAATGTAGAGAAATTCCCCCATGGGAAAGATAGGACTAATTTTCAGCTTTGCAAACCAAGAATGTAACCCCAGAATCTCATCTCTTAAGAATGTAAATGAGAATCTCAGGAGAGGTGAATATCTCTGGAGTTCTATCCTTATATAGTCAGTCTTACATTACTTCTGAGCTTTGTTTTAGGATAGGTCTCAAGTTTCAGGAAGAATTATATAGAAGACTCTAAGTGCAGAAGTATAAAGATATGTTTCCATAGTTCCACATACCTATAAAGTTAAGGCTTCTCTAAGACAGAAAATAATCTCACTGTTTCATATAGCCAAGCAGATTATGATCCATTACATGTGTAGTCTCAAGATAAGCAAAACGAGTTCTCAATAACAGGACTGGACGACACCATTTTTTACCCATACTTTATCCTACCTATTCCTGCTAACTGAGATGACCCACTGTGTTAGCAAATTGGTTACAAAATTTTCATAATTTATGATAAGAAGTAGTTTTGTACCTTGAAGAAAAATGCCCACAAAAGCTAAACGTCTATGCTGCATGGAAAATGAGGGGCTAGGGAGCTATCATTCTTGATTACATTCCAAAGAGATGTCTCATAGGTCCTTGAGAAAGACAGTCCTATGTTATAAAATTGGTAAAAATTCTAATCTAGTTTTCAGTAATACTTACACATATTTCAAATAGAGAATTAAACACAACTATAAGTTTTCTAAATAAATGCTCAAAGGAAAAGGATGTGGAAGGGTGTTTTATTTTTAACAGGAAAACTAAAGCATCATTCTTACTTTTTATCTATAAAATAAATGCTAGAGCCTTATATTTAAATCAACTGCAACAACATAATATTATGCACTTTTTAAATAATAACTTTAAATTGTCATTGAGCATTAGCAGATATGGTGAGGTATTACGTGACCTGTATATATACTCCAAATTGGTAAAATTGTATATAGTTTCAAATTTCCTAGTCATCTGCTGATTTATTTTTATTTATACTTATTTATTTATTTTTTAAGACAGAGTCTCACTCTGTTGCCCTGGGTAGAGTGCCTGGTGTCATCATAGCTCAAATTGCAGGGCTCAAGCAATCCTCTGCCTCAGCCTCCGATCACCACACCACAATACCTGGCTAGTTTTCTATTTTTTTTAGTAGAGACAGGGCCTCACTCTTGCTCAGACTGCTCTCAAACTCTTTCTTTCTTTCTTTTTTTTTTTTTTTTTTTTTTTTTTTTTTTATTTTTTGGCGGCCAGGGGGGGGTTTGAACCCGCCACCACCAGCATATGGGGGGGGCACCATACTACTTT
>CAUYRH010099087.1:0-47996 GCA_963574655.1 Perodicticus potto
GGGAGAATATTTTATGAGGAAGATCCCCCGGGCAATTGAAGCAACACCAAAAATACATCAATGGGAGCTGATCAAACTAAAAAGCTTCTGCACAGCCAAGAACACAGGAAGTAAAGCAAGCAGACAGCCCTCAGAATGGGAGAGGATATTTGCAGGTTATGCTTCTGACAAAGGTTTGATAACCAGAATCCACAGAGAACTCAAACTTATTAATAAGAAAAGAACAAGTAATCCCATTTCATTGTGGGCAAGAGACTTGAACAGAAGCTTCTCTGAAGAAGACAGGCGCATGCAGACACATGCAAAAATGCTCATCATCTTTAATCATCAGAGAAATGCAAATAAAAACCACTTTGAGATATTATCTAACTCCAGTAAGAGCGGCTCACATAACAAAATCCCCAAACCAGAGATGTTAGTGTGGATGTGGAGAAAAGGGAACACTTCTGCACTACTTGGGGAGTACAAGCTAATACGTCCCTTTTGGAAAGAAGTATGGAGAATACTCAGGGATCTAAACGTACACCCACCATTTGATCCTGCAATTCCTCTACTAGGAGTATATCCAAAAGACCAAAAATCACTTTGTAACAAAGATTGGCAACAGATAGTTCACTGCAGTTCAATTCTTAAAGGCCAAGTCATGGAAGAAGCCCAAGTGCCCATAAACCCATGAATGGATTAATAAATTGTGGTATATGTATACCATGGAATATTACGCAGCCTCAAAGAAGATGGCAACTTTACCTCTTTTATGTTTATATGGATGGAGCTGCAACATATCCTACTTAGTAAAGTATCTCAAGAATGGAGGAAAAGGTATTCAATGTACTCAGTACTATTATGAAACCAATTTACAATCACTCACACTTTCATATGAAGAATAGATCACAACTATGGTCCAGGATGAAGGAGGGGGGCATGAGAGGGAATATGGGAGGTCAGATGGAGGGAAGGTGAATGATGGGATCACACCTTTGGTGCATATTGTAAGGGTACATGTCAGATCTATTAAGTACAGAGTATAAATGTCTTAACACAATAATTAAGTAAATGAGGTGAGGGATATATTAACCACTACAATATAAGAATTCCAAATTGTATATGAAATCAGCATATTGTATCCCATAAATGTATTAATGTATACATGATCTACCTTTTTGTGATTTAATAAAATAATAAAAAATAAATCAGCTTTATATGTTTTATATCTTATGATCTTTTGTAAGAATTTCCTTTCTTTGAATTTTGAAGTTCTCAAAAAAATCACAAGCAAAATTACTTTCTAATGAAACATGTTTATTAATTTTCCAATATTAAGGCTGCAAGATTTTTTTTTAAGGCTACAGGTTTTTAATATAGTTTTCTTTCTCGTTTTATACTTAAAAATAATACAACTAAATTGATTTCCAACTGGTAAATCTTACATTTTTAATTACATTAATGTAACACAATGGTTTTGAGACTGTACTTTATTAATGGTTGAGAGACTAGCAAGGAGAGACATTATACTGTGTTCCATAGTCCTTGCAAAATAAATCAGATTTATGTGTTTTATATCTTATGATCTTTTGTAAGAATTTTCTTTGAAATAGTACATATTCCATTGCAGAAACAAAAGCCTTAATAAGTGAATTCAATTTAGCCCAACCAACTATGGGACATATTTACATTTTGTGCCTTCAGATGTGACAGAATAGGAAAGGCACAATATCATTTATATAGAGTTCTTGTAAAAAGTATTTAATTGAATCAGGAATAAATAATCAGTGAAACTCAGAAAGAGACATTCTGAGAAAAACTGATCTGGACTCCTGAAAGTATTAATGGTGGATAGTGGCGGATTGTCCGAGGTAAAAGGTGACTATAGAGATATGACTACAAATGTAATGAGTGGACCTGAATGTGACCCTGAATCCAAATAAATGAATAACTACGAATCAGCACAGGACATTTTGAGACAATGGTGGGAATTTCAGTATAGAATATAGGAAGTTTTTATTGACTTAATAACACATTTCTTGGTGATGACAAAAATCGAATTTAAAAAATCCTAAATATCTTTCATGTCTACAAGACATTTAAGTTTAACAAATGCAAGCCATCTTTGTATACTTGTTCTGATTAGAGGACATTATTCCCACCTAAACATAAGAAAATTGAGGCATGAAAGAATGAGGTGATTTTTCCAAGGTACAGCTAGATTTTGGTATTATCAATTTGGGTAACTGGGTGACCCCATTTCCCAGAATCTCCTTCCTTACAGAGTTAGCCAAAAGGAGACTTTGTGTGAGACATGGAAAGTGGAAGTGAGATAGGGGCCTGACCCTCGAGACACCATCGGATATGGTGATGCTCAGAGGCAGAGGTGCCTGGTGGTGTCCACGTTGTTCATTCTCCCACTAGGCATCCAGTCTGCTTCCTGACCTGGCCACAGCTTCGGCCCCACCCCGAGATGGGTGACTGCACAGCCACAGGTCCCACAGTTACAGCAAGGCAACGGATTTCCACAGATCTCCCCTTTGGGGGTCTGACTTTGGTGGCTGGATGTGCTTAGTTTCTCAGACTAAGAAAGCTCTGGCTTGTCCACCACACTGGGTTTCAGTCTTGTGTGTTAAACTTTTTTCCATAATACTCATCAGGGTTCTCTACTGAACACTGACTGATACAGCGTGTTGGTTTACAGCTGGGAAGCCAGATTTCCTTACAGCCTCCGCATCTCACATTCATCCAGAGCTGACCCATTGGACTACACATTCTTCTGAACCCCACAATTAGCCCATTATTTTTAACAAGTATTTGTTGGTGTGGTGGTGGTTGTATATTTTCTTTTCTAACTCTGCGTACTGAAATAAGCAAAGCTTTCATGAGAAGTAAAGGGTCACCGTAATCCCTAAACTGATACCCACTTTCAAGCACACACATACCTGTTTGCGAGGTCAGCATTGTACTGTTCATCAAAGAATTGAAAAGATACAAAAATAGAAAAGACTGTGTACACAAAGGTACTTCTCTTCAAGAAAATAATTTTTAAGTTGAAAGGAATTTTACAAATACTTTCATTAGTAAGAAGAAAAAGTTGACACCCAGAGAGATGAGGTATTATGTCCATAGAAATTCAAATTTTAAAGACAGAAATGGCATGAGAAGAAACAGATACATACTATAATTAGAATATGTGTATTGAGTTTATTTAATGCCAGAAATTAACTGATGAATTTCCTTTTATTATTTTTTTATGGGATGTCCATATGGTGGGTAGTTGTAACACCAAAGTTCAAAGTCTGACTCCTACTCATGTTAGTGTCTGTGACCTCATGCAAAGGACTCTCTGCCTCAGTTTTCTCACATGAAAATAAGGCATCTGGGCCCAGTGTAGTGGCTCATGCCTACTGTGGGGCTGAAGCGAGTGGATAGCTTAAGCTCACAAGTTTGAGACCAGCCTGAGCAAAAGCAAGCAAAACTCTGTCTCTACTGAAAATAGAAAAACTGAGGCAAGAGGATCACTGGAGCCCATGAGTTGGGTTGCTGTGAGCTACGATGCCATTGCACTCTACTCAGGGAGACAGCTTGAAACTCTGTTTCAAAAAGAAAAAAAAAAGAAAATAAGGCATCTGGTGCAAACATTCATTATCAATTCTTAGTTAATAATCCGACTAAGTTAGGTATATATCCAAAATTTTGCTAAAAATGATTGGCATATTCTAAAGTCTTAGAACACAGACACACACATACATACAGATACACACAAAAGGTTAGTTAATAACTTCTCACTAATGATTTAAGATAGAATGTGGACACTGAACAGCTATCCAGAGTGCTATGGACGAGTGGCAGCACGGTGCATCCCAAATGGCCTGGGAATGAGGCTGACACAGTTCTCTGGGGAATCAGTGAAGGGAGGTTTAGAGGGGAGTGCTTCTAGGGTCTGTGGCTTAGTGAAGGAAGCAGGACAGAGCAGAGGTAGACACAGCGCTCAGACGCAGTCATAGTGACGACTTCAGCTAATCCCAAGTGGAATTTTGAATCTTAGACATCCCTGCAGAATTGCCCTAAATTGAGACAAGAGGGTCTTTATATTCTTATACTGATCAGCCATTGGATATAATAATCTCTTTACAGAAAGAAGCAGTGCCCTTCACTCACAGGCAGGGCTTTGAGAGAAGACCTCAGCTGTGAGCATTTAGTCAACAACATTCCCAGAATGTGGAACAAAAATTGCTTCAGTTCCGAAGGAGCAGCGGGGGATGGGTTGGCACATCTTACCATGAACTATAATAAACTATCAGGGAAGAGTTCCTGGAATAAGAGAGCTTCTTAAAGATTTAAGGTATATCTATATGACAAAGGTGGGTTTGTGTGTGAGGGGTAAGGATACACCATAAACAAAGGTGGGGAGGGTTTAGGGTGTGTGGCTGGGTACGGTTGAGGGGGGTGTATGGCACTAATAGCTGGATAAGTAGGCAGTGACAGGTCATGTGCAGTTAAGGGTGTTCCTTAAGTTGCAGATATTTGATTCTGATGAAATATGTGAAGGAGGGGGAAGACCAAGTGCAATTGCCTGTTAGAAAAATCATCTCAGCTATTGTGTAAAAGCTGTATCTTAGAGTATCAAGACCAGAGACAGGACCATTCTATAATTGTCTAGGTGTTAGATGATGTGGATCTGGATACTACTACCTCTCTAGAGGAAGCATTTAATAATTTCACATCGATTGTGTGTTATTTCACATGATATGTTTATTACGACACTCCTTATTTTTTTCTTATTTGTATTCTCTTGGGTTCTATAGGCTTTATTTTCTATCTGAGAAAAATCATTTGGAACTTCCTTAGAGAATACAAGGAAAATATTTGTATTACATAAACATTTATAAGCTTTTCTATTCATTTACAACACTTATTTTTAGTCAATATGTGTCAAGAACTTGAGAAAGGTGTTTTTATTTAAAAAATTAGGTTTATACACTACAACTACAGCTATTACAATAATTTTCAAAACAAAATTTCTACAATAGACTGTTTTAAAGAAAGAAAACAGAGAAACCTAAATTTAACTTAAAAGAGGAAAAATAATAGAAAACAGTAATTGAAAAGAAAAACCTAGCTTGAATTCCACCGTTTTGACTTTTAGTTGTGTTTGAGCAAGTCAATTCAACAAAATCTCAGTTTCCTTATATTTAAAAAATGTAATAAATAATATCTCAAAAAGTCATTGTGAGGATTAAATGATTAAAGTGTTAAATATCTTCTCATAATTATAGAATTATCATGCAAATCTTAGTATTAACACTCTGAATAATTTGTCACAAAGAGGGAGGGAGAGAAATGAATGGAGGAGAAGAACATGGAGGCAGCCATGGACCCAGGGCTCTAACTTGACTGCATGTGGCATTACTGGCCCTGGGGAAGCAGTGCTGGGTAGACGGATGATACAGGCAGGGAGAAAAGTCACACGGGGCTAGCCTCCCTTCTCAGGCTCCTCCCACCTTCCTTTGAAAGAGTGAAAACACCATATTATAGAGTGTTTATTTTAACTAATCTTTCACTAGAGCAAGCATTCTGTTTTAATGAATTCTAATTTCCCATTTGGTGCCAATGTGAATCTTATACTTAATTGCACGAGAAGGTGATGATTGCACATCTAATTTCTGTCGGGTCCCAGCAGGAGAAAGGGCCAGAATCACCAACTTTATCAAGCAGCATGACAGAACAGAAACCGCACTGAGTGAGGGATGCGTCAAACCTCCCCTAGTTACGTCTTTCTCCCTCTTTGGGAAAAGTACTGTATGTCCCTGAACCTCAGCTTTCTTTCCTCTAACACCAGAGCTTTGGAATTCAATCATTTTTACAATTTCGATTCTTAAGGTTCACGATTCTCTGAAGACAGAAAAATGGTGATTTCAGAGTGTATGTGTCACTCTAGCTGGGAAGACGTATTGTTTGATTGTGGACCCGTATCACGTGGACAAGGACACAGAATCACACAGCTGCCAAAGAAGAGGGGACTGCTCATAGAGGGGAGGAGGGCACCGTGAAAGGACCTAAGTGCTCCTTGCTCATACAAATGCCCGAATAACATTCATGCCACACACCCTGAAGCCCACTGCAGATGACAACTATCCTCATAAACCTACCTGAGAACTCTGTCCCCCAACACTACCCAGGCCTCACACGCATGCATAGATACATGCACACACACGTGCACACAGATGCACACACACACACGCAAAACCACCTGCGGAGGACGGAGAGACATTTTGGAAGAGAACCAAAGCAAATTCTCCGGGAGCCTAGAAAAGGACTAGACTGACTATTTGCTAGTCCTATTGTCAGGCTGTCTGACCTCAGCCAAGTTTCATATAGTTTCAAGTTTCAGGTCCAAACATTTACATAAGAGTACCCCTGATGTTGAACAGTGGTTTTTCTTGTTTTAAAACTCTTAAAATATTGACCTCCTTGGAAACATTTCTCCTTACACCCCATTGCATTTTATAAATGTCTCTTCTTTGGTTTCTTGAGCTGCCATTAAATACATGCCTGCTCCCCCCTCGGCCCTCGTGAGACTATCAACTCTTTAGATCTATTTCTCATCCTCTGTTGTGGTGACATCACTACTATTTGTTAAGAAAACGATTATTATGTCTCCCAGGCACCAATCCCACATGTAATCCATTACAATAAAATGACTTGTGCTGTGAAAAGATGCAGATTCAAGCTCCTAATGAGTGGTGTATCTTGAAAAGAAATAAGCAACAGAAACAGTCAGACTATGAGGAGATAACCACACAGGTTGAAAAATAAATGGATAAATAAATAATAAATGAATAAATAAATAAAAACACAATGGCTTTGGTTTTGATTTACGGGAAGCAACATGGCAACCTTTTAATGCCCACAATCATTACTCCCGTGACAGATGTAGAGTTGTCACAATATTGTTGAACATCACTGCAACTCTAATTTACGGATTATAAAACTGGCATACGCAATTAGGAACATGCTATGTATCAGATGGTGTGTTAATGATCAGTGACATAAAAGGAAGTAATGTGTTCTTAAGCCAGTTTTTTATTGCTCTAGTTAGTAACAAAGCTCAACTGTGAGACCTATAAGACTAGAGACTTCATCGATAACACTAAATCACCGGTGCTTAGTAGAATTCCTGGAACATAGAAGGAACACAGTAAGTGTCTGTGGAATGAACGTACCACTTCACGTTATTTCCCTGCCATATTTTTTTTCCTAGTATAGATGTTGCTCATCCAAAAAAAATCAGAAACTTTTACAATTAAGTGTATAGTTTATCTATTTTTTTTTTTTTTTTTTTTTTTTTGCGGTTTTTGGCCGGGGCTGGTTTTGAACCTGCCACCTCCAGCATACAGGGCCGGCGCCTTACTCCTTTGAGCCACAGGCACTGCCCAGTTTATCTATTTTTATGTCTGCAGTGATGCATTATTTATATTGATGTCATTATTTGAATTTATTTTTGCTCTTTAGATTAATTACAAAAATCCTTCTAAATTATGCCTTTTCTTTTCTGTAAATTATTCAAAAAAGTAAAATTTTCCTCTTCCCTTCTTCAAGACAATTTGAAAAAAAAAATTTAAGAAAGGAAAATAAAAACAAGTAGAACTAGGGGAATTTTTTGGGAAGGGCGCGATCGTTGATTTTTAAGCCACTGAGTTGGAGTCATTTCTGTAATCAGTTTTATATGTATGAATTCACTGCACCTTCATAACAATATCAACACAACAACCCTAACCCTAATGCTCATTTAATTCACCATCCTCTAAAATTTGCATCAACATCAAAGTCAGCCTACGAAAACTAAGATTTGAAGATGTCTTGGTGGCCTTTTTTTGTACTCTTTGTTAAAGGCCTAGGCAATCAACCCTATTTGCCCTATTTTGAAGGATGATTCTCATTATCTTTTTTTTTTTTCACACTTTTCTACTAAAACTATTAAGTGGCAGGTCAAGGGCAGTCCAGCACTACACTGACATGTGACTTACCTATAGTTCTGCTTTTCAGTGCCTATGTGGAACCTGTCGTATTGGGAATAGGCTCGGTTTCCCTCCCAGTCCATCAGCTCGATTCTCAGCGTGTACTGCCTCTGACTGGTTATGGCAAAAATGAACTCATTCCCCAGCCAGTATTCACCAGAGGGATTTCCAAAACCCTAGGACAGAAGACAGAGATGCGATTGTTACTTTACAAGACTCTTTTCATGTTTACCATGAACTATTTACTGAGTAATAATAAAAAGTCATTTAAAAGGAAAGATTCTTTTTTACATTTTTATATAACTTTTTTTTTTTTTTTTTTTTTACCAATTACTGACTTATTTCAATACTTTCCTGGTATATATCTTTCCATGGAGGCTTCTAATTCTTATTACAGCTCTGCTATTCAATTCAGTGTGGATAAGATGTTCTAGATTAGGTGAATCTGCTTAATAAGTTTATTAAGTTATTTTACAAAATTATTATTATTTTTTATTGTTATTATTCGAGTGTCCAGTTATGTCCTATAATAAATCTGTCGATTACTAGACCCTTGATGTTTGGAACTTTATGTTCTCATCTTTAAACGTGGACAAGCAAACCTGTAAATCCATGACTATCATGTAATCACTTATGATGCTTCACTGGCATGGATCTGGGTGCCGATGCAGAAGGCCGTCTTGTAAGAGCTCTTGAGTGAACCTAGCTGACTGCTTTGCATCTATACTTAATATAGCTCTGTTGTTCTCTTTGGGGAAGTCATAGTTGTTAAGTATTCAAAATAGTTTCTTTGTGGGGAGGAAAAAAAAAAGGCCCCCTACCAAACAAAGACAACTCTTATATGGAGATGTTAGTGATAGGAAAATAAAGAACCCTAAGAAATGGTTGGCATTCTAGATTTTTAGTATTCACAATTGCCTCAGAAAGTACTTCCTGATAATATTTAAGGTTCAATGTAATTCTTAATCTACACATTTGTCGTACTGAGCATATTGTGATCTCCTTTGATGATAGAAGCTGTGTTGTATTTGTGAATTAAAAACTAGTAGAGAGAGCTGACATAACCAGGCACTCCGTAAGTGTTCATTAAGTTCAAAGAAAAGAGAATGGAAGAAAGAAGAAAAGAGTGAAGGAAGGAAGAAGCAGGGAGGGAGGAAGGAAGTTAAACGAAATATTATAGCACTTTGCAATTCCATTTAGAAAAGTAACCTCAAAACATCATCTTGTTGTCGACATTCTGGAGGTGTCTCAGGGAAACATTTCTTAGCGTGTCCAGCTGAATCGTAATCACCTGTGTTCCACTGCCTCTACCAACTGAGTTACTTACCAAAGGCCAAAGGTGCTTTGAACCATGCTCATTTATGCCAGTTCTGTTATTGTAATGATATGTATAATATGTTATGTAAATAAGTTAAATATTAGTGAGAAATAAGATTTCTATTTATTTTAAAAAAACCTAACTTAGATATCTAGTTTTGCTAAATAAAAGCAAACCACTAAGAATTTTTGAATTAGATAATGTTGAGATTCTAAAAGACTGGGAAAAATAATACAGTTTTTAAAGAATTATTAACTTAAACTGCTTGGTATGTATCTTTTTCTATTTGTTTGTTTTTGAGATGGAGTCTCAGTCTGTAGCCCTGGGTAGTGCCATGGTATCACCATAGCTCACAGCGACCACAAACTCTTTGGCTCAAGCAATCCTTTGCCTCAGCTTCTTGAGTAACTGAGAGTACAGGTGCCCACCATGATGCCTGGCTAGGCCTTTTTCTTTTGTTGTTGTTTTGTTTTTTGGTAGAGATGGGGGTCTCGCTTGCTCAGGCTGGTCTTACACTCCTGAGCTCAAGCAATCCTTGAGATCAGCCTCCCAGAGTGCTAGGATTACCCGTGTGAGCCACCGCATCTGGCCTTGCCATGTGTCTTTATGTACTTTTCTGTTTTAAAAGAAACTGAAACTTGAGATTGCATGTATTCTCTGCATAGGTAAATTCTATGAAACACCCACTGACCTAGAATTTTAGGCATTGGCTCTATGTTAAAAAATCTGTAAATGAACATATGCATTTTGGATTTAAAGTTAAAACGAAATATATTAATGTATGTATGCAGACTTTAAAGTTATTACCCAGTTTAACTTAGTATTTTGCTTCTCTGAACACCCTCCGTCAAGACTGCAATGGCATATATTGTTCTCAAGACCATGTCCCTGCAATGCCAAGCAGGACCCATTGAACTCAGGATTCCATTGGCTTTCTGTTTCTCTGTTCTTAAGATGCTGAAGTCAGACTTTGTAAAGTTCCACGGTGGCAGGAAATATTAGACCAATTTCACATGGGCTAAGAATTTTATAGGCTTTTATGGCAGCTGGTGCTGAATACCAGGGAGAAGAGCACAGTTGACCTTCTCCAGACCATAAGCAAAAGAGAAAGTTGCAGGGGGCTGAAAGGCAAAGAATTAGCACTTTCTCAATTGCAACCCCTCTGGGAAGAACAAGAGGACCACTGGGAGTTCCCTGGCACTTTTTTTCCACTCAGACATGTGAAAGCCTTCCCTGTAGCCACTTGATGATCCTCTGTTCTGTGTAGTCACCGAGAAGCGATTCAACAGTTACACTAAATGTGAATAAAGAGGCTGGAAATGCTGGCGTGTTAAGTTTTGGGTCACATATTTCCATGCTGCCGAAAGCATTGTGTGGATAAAACTCTCCACTTCCCCAGGGAAACGTGCAGTGACGTGGGGTGATCCTCTGAAATGGACAAGCGTGAGCGTCATTCCTGTAAGAACCTCCATCTCTGTCTCCACATGTGAGCCTGGACTTCTCTCTGAGTGGAGATAAATATCCCTCCCTAAACAGTCTGCTTTTTATCCTTTCAGGAAGCAACAACTAAAAAGAAACCAGTGAAATTTGCCTTTAGAAAATCAAGAAACTTCCCAAAAAACTGTCCAAACATGCCCGGTTATGGGAGCAAGATCTTTGACTACAATGAATCAAAACAACTATTAGAGAGATATCTTAGGGAGGAAACCTTCTAATAGTCAGTGCAGCGATGCAGAAATGCCGTTTCATCATGAAGATGAAAAATACGTGAAAGGAGGGAAATGGGTTCCCACATTAGTAAACTGTCTGTTCAATAATTTATCAGGCATGACCACAGATCTGACATGTAGGAACAAAGGCTCGGCTTGGATTAAGTAACCTCTCCCCCTTATCTCTGCTCCAAACTGAAGCCTTGATCTGCCACATATATGCAGTAGAGCCTTTAACTTCACTTCTGAGCCTCAGTTTCCTTGTCTGAAAAACGGGGATTAAAAACATTGTTTCCATATATTATGTCATGAGAATGAAATGAGATAATATCTCTAAAGCACTTAACCAAATGTGGACACACATAAAGCCCTTAAAAACCCAGTTATTGTTACAGTTAAAAACTATAGCGCAATATACAGTGATTTTCTGTTCAGCTGCCTCTCTTCCACAAGACTGCGAGCCATTCGTGGATAAGCGGCTTCCTTTCCACTCTGTATGAGAAAGAAAACGAAAATAATCCAGAGTGTTGTCTTAGCCTGAAAATTAATAATAGAATAGTGAAATAATTATTTAAAAGGCTCCCAGGTTCTAGGGACTAATGTATTATTATAAAAATAAGGTGAGTGTTGCTTAACATACAATTGAATGTTGTCATTTTAATTCAATAAGTGAATTATTAAGTAAGATATTAAAACCAACTCCTTGCAACTGGGGCTAAAGTACAGATGAGAGCATAGACTACGTCCTCGTTTTTACCTCTGCTTCCTAAGGCTGACAACTAAGGAGCGCCTGTCTCGGACGGCCGCTGTGGCGCACGCCTGTAATCTCAGCACTCTGGGAGGTCAAGGGCGTGGAGTGCCTGAGCTCAGGACTTGGGCATGAGCCTGAGCATGAGCGAGACTCCATCTCTAAAAATAGCCGGGTGTTATGGGCAGCACCTGTAGTCCTAGCTACTTGGGAGGCTGAGGCAAGAGGATTGCTTGAGCCCAGGAGTTTGAGGTTGTGAGCTATGACACCACAGCACCCTACCAGGGCAAGAAAGTGAGACACTGTCTCAAAAAAAGAGCACTTGTCTCAATTCTTCCTTGGTCCTACTTCTTCTACTTCCTCTTTCCACATCTCACAAGTTTTAGGATCTACAAAAGAGGTCATTTTGAAGGTCTCACACCATAATAATTCATAGTTGTGACCGTTGCTTTCAGCCAGGAGTACATATCAGAAACAATTGAGCAACTGTTTAAAAAATATAGGTAACCTAGTTCCCCCATGGAGATTCTGATTCAATATGTCTGGGGTAGGCTTAAAGATCTGTACATTGAAAAAGTTCCCCAGGTAAGTCTGCTATGAAACAAAACTGGAGAACCAATTATATATGATGTGTAATACTATTCCGAGTAAAAAATATAAAATAATTACATTCATCAAATCAAAATATCTAAGGGAAAAGACAGGGTTTAGACCCCATCTTCATACTGATCTCCATATGCAGACAAAATTTTTGATTGAATATATTTGGCTGTCCTTTAAAAATTCATATTCATGCCTAAAATACAGATATAGCCCATGTTATCCTCTCAAACAGTTTTTCTCTTATTGCACATGAGAATTTACCACCAATCTTTATTTTATCCCAAGTAGCCTGCAACGTTCCTAAAAGTAAAAATAAAAGGTTAAACAAAATTTTGTGCTGACGCTGAAAAAAGCAGCAATGAATGAATGAGTAATAGTAATAAAATAGAATTTCTTCTTTTTCATGAATAAAACTCAAGGATGCTATGCCATACATTTCCATAAAAAAACTATGCTTAGTGATGCCAAATCACGATTGCATGAAAAATGTTGATACCGTAATTCAGATATATCATCAAGCAATTTTATTTCTTCTCTAGTACTTTAACAAAAGGGGGGAAAAGACGGTGACATTTAATCTAAATGAATGTTGATTTAAAATTGACCTTAAAAGTCACATCGTGCTCAAAAAAAAATGTACGCAGAGAAGACACCAACATTCATTTGTGTTTGCCAAAACCTGCAGAAATGCTCAATTTTGGCTTGTTCTTTTCCAAGTTAATAAAATAATTGTCTGTGATTCTCTATTTGTTTTGTCTGTTCATGCTCACAGGAAGTGTTGACTTTTTATAGATGAAGCAAAATTGAAACCAGATAGTCCATGTATTTCTTACGGGTTTCATCTTTTTTTCATACAAATTATTAAGGAAAACAGATACGACCGAGCTGTGGCTTTCCAAAGATGCTTTAACATACATCTAAAGAGTATATCTACTGAATTGGCCCAAGAAGGAGCAAAATAATTTTTTATTCAAACATTTTTAATATGTTATGCATTTTCTCTTTATAATGCGAAGATGTTAAAATGCAGTGGAAAATAAGCTCTAATTTCTCTCCAGAAAGAAAGAACTCCCAGAAAATGTGATACTTAGACTGAAGCTGTCTTGTCAATAGGAAGCTCTGGTTATGGGGATAATTCTTTTCAAAACAAAGGAAGTTTGTCTCCAGGGCCTAATGAAGTACAAAGCAGGCTACTTAGGGTCCTATCTGGAACTCTTCCCTGGGCTTTATATGCAAAAGTACTGCTGATAAGTGTTATTGCTGGAGGCCAGTAAATGGTATCCTTATAGTTTGAAGGGTTAATATGGTTTCCTAAGTGCCTCATTAAAAAACCCACTCCAGACTTCTTCTCGCAGCAAACATCTTTGCTGAATTTCCTAATAAGGAAGATTGAGGGAAAATAAAGCTTAGGTAAAAGACTTTTGTAGGCTCAAGGTCAATGTTAAGATTCAAATAAATTGCAGATCTTCCATACTGAGAGGTTTAAAATTAATAATGATAATATATAATATGCATTTTTAATTTCATGCATTGATAACTTCAATCTATTTTTCTGGAAATCTGATGAAGCAAGAGGCAGCCCATTGATAGTAACCATTATGAAGGGAAAGAGAGAAGAAAGACAGAAATGAAGAAAAAAATAAAACTTTATGTCTACACTGAATACCCAAGGAAGAAGTCCAGTATCCTAGTGTATATGATAGTAGACTGGGCAAAAGTGAGGCCCAAGTGGTGCACACCGAGATCTTGCTTTCCCAAAGGAGGTGCACCCTAAGCTGAAGAACCGAGCAGCTAGTTCTCTGGACCCAGGGACTAGAGGGAGGTGTAACTGACAGGAACTGGCAGAAGGAGTCCGTATCCATTCCTGGTGGAGTCGTGTTATTCTGTCTTTAGGGGAAAGAAAAGCATTGGAGAAAAATACCAAACATTTTATGTCATGTACAACCAAGTTGAACCATATGATGCATTTTTTTCAATCAAAACAAAGTTTAGCTTCACTTTTGCCAGAGTATTTCAGAATTTTGGAGCTTATCCCATTTTTTGACAATGCAGAATTGACACGCAACTGATCAATATTTCAAGTTTGAATGAAGCACAGAAGTCTTTCTTATTTAAAACGAGGATGAGGTAAACACCATAAAAAACTGTGACTAAGGAGTAATTTCAGACTTGTTCTAATAATGAAAAAAATTGCTCTGAAATGGATATGCTTGTTAAATATCTACAAGACATGAATCGATCCCATACTTAACAAGTCAGTATCCCCTACTTAACATGCCTCGCTTGCCAAGGCTGCAGATGTTTACAGCTTATAATTCACCATTTTGGAAAATCACCCCAATGATAACTTAGTATTTATTTTTCTGTTATCATTAGGTTCAGTACTAATGTATTTCAGATTTGGCTGAATCTGTATCTATAGTCTGATTCTCAGTTATTTTCTTCACATCTTATTTTAGTGGTAAAACTAATCACAAATTAAGGTGGTTTAAAAAATAATACTTTAGGCAGAGGGAAGTAAAATTTTTGCAGTCTTTGAAGTTTTAATCTTGGATAATAACAATGACTACTGTTCATTGAAAATTCAATGTGCCAAAGTGCTTTACTTACATTATTTCTAGTCCTCACCACATCCCTGCAAGGCAGGTGTGGCATTATTATCGTTCTATTTTAATGAGTGAGAAAGCTAAGGTATGCCAAAAACCACTCCACCTGTAAATGGCAAATTGAAGACTGAAATTATTAATACAAATACAATTCAAAGTCCTCTTTTAGAACTTAGATAATCTTTAATCCTCATCTGTTTTTAGGATTCCATAGGCAAAAAGAAACCTTAGAATCTAACCCAACATTCAAATTCTCCGTAACAATCTTGAAAGATGATGACCTACCTTCTACTGGGGTATTTCCAATGAAGAGAAGGAAGAGTTTGCCTCTCAGTAGGCAGTTTATTTCATGTTAGAATTAACCACTGGGGAACTTTGTTTAGACTTAGCCAAAATTTGCCTCTCTGAATGTTCTTTCATTCATTATTGAGCTTCCCCCCAAAGTAGTGTTAAAATGAAGTTTCTAATTCAGTAAATCTGGGGTGGAGCTTGAGACTCCACATTTCTAATAAGTTCCTAGATGATGCTAACACTGCTGGTCCCTGGGCCACATTTTGAGTAGCAGGTTCCATACTACATACCTCCCTCTAGCTAATAAAAATAGCTATCAGACATGTTGGTGATGAATTCTTGTTTTCTCTAGGTTTTCACCTGCTTCAAACATAATTTCCAGATTCTTCCCATCCTGCTTGTGACCTCTAGGATAAGTTCACTAGTATGTTATTAATATAATCTGATCATAGCAGACACCAGTGAGTTATGCATTTTTGTTACCCCCAAATTGATATTAATGTACATTGAGTGCATTAATATGTGTTTGTTAGTAGCCAACAGCACAAAATGAACTCATAGCCAAATAAATCTCTCTATCTTTCAAATACTAGGTTCTTAAACCAATTCGTCACATTTATCCTATATTCTCAAAGTTATCTTTTTAATATTTTAATCTAAGTGAAAGATTTTACATTTGTGTCTGGAATTCTTTCTTGTTGCTTTAGCCTACATTTCTGTCTTTGGTTTACAGTTTATTAAAGACATCAAGATTCCTGCTTTGAGCAACTCCAAATTTTATTTTTGATTATTTTTATTTTTTATTAAGTCATAAACACATAGATCATGCATACATTAATGCATTTATGGGGTACAAAGTGCTGATTTCATGTAGAATTAGGAATGCTTACATCTCCAAATTTTTTTAACATGCTTTCAGAGTGTTCACTATAGACCTCTATCCATCTATTAGAAATATTTGCTTCCTGTCATTTGACCAACTATGAACTAATTGAGTAAACGTGATGACAACCAATCACAGTTTTTACACATTGTCTACAAGAATATCAAAACAGAACCGAGGTTGGTAGAGCATTTTTATCACATTTTTCTTTACCTTCTGAGAGAGAAATTTTTCAAAATGCCAAGACAAGAATTATCTAGAAGTTTTAGAAGTAAAATAATGAGAATCAATCCATAAATAAATATTCTCCTCCATTCCTGTGGTCAATATTCTGTGAGCAGGTATTATAGCTAATATCGGAGACATTGACTCTGTGCTTATTGGATTATGGGTGGTTTCAACCACCTACTGTATTATGTAGAAAAGCTGATCTCCTTAATTTCATTTTCCTCTCAAAATGGGAAGAAGATTAGCGAATTGGGTTGTATGAAAAATTAGATAAGAATTTATAGGTAGGGCTGGCACATATTAAACCTTGACAAGCTTAGCTATCATGATAATGGTGACAATGGTAATGTCTACTGCTATTTTGGAGACCCCAGTGAACCATGCCTTACATTTCTTATTTTTGTGTACTCCTCTTGCTTTGAATCTGAGCTGGTCCTGTGGTCAATTATAAGCAATAGAATTCAGCAGAAGTAGCACTGTACCATTTGGGGTTCTAATGAGACTTTTAAAGGCCTGAAAGCTACTATGTTTGTGCTGTGGTTGGGGGATGCTAAATGCAACATAAGATGTCTGAAGACTCTGGGAGAAGCCCTGCCCAGCCCCAGTGAAAGGTCACACGGAGGAGCTCCCAGTCACCTGCCAGCCACGTGAGTGAGGTCAATGCTATGGGCTACTCTGTTCCATAGCCTTGGCTCTGCACAACTCTCTTGTCCTGGGTCATGTATCTTGTCTAAGTCTGAGTTCTAGCTTCCCCCACCATCATTCAGCTAGGAACAAAGACAGACGAGAGTTCACCAAATAATTTCAGTAACGTATTTTTCTTTCTTATGCACACATGGAAATCATTTATTGAAAATGATTTATGAGTATTTTGTGTCTAATGAAAACAATACAACTAATTTCTCAAAGTACCTCAAAAAAAAAAAACATAAAAATGCAAAGGTTTATCATGTAGTATGGTAAAGATAACCTCATGATCAAACATCAAAACCACCGTAAATTCTTCCATCTTACCATTTTATATTCTTTCCAGCCTCTTTGGAAATCCAAACTTCCATCTTCACGATGTTGTATTACAGTCCAGCCTCCCCCATTGAGATCCATATTGCAAAATACCTGACAAAGGGAAAATAAAGTCAGACACGTTTCAAAATAGAAATAGGGGAGATATGACTATAGATTTTTTAAAAAATGCTAAATTGAAAATGCTAATTTGGACATATTATTGGTTATTTTCTCCTGTCATTCATATTTGAGTTGTTTCTGATTAAATTCTACCAATGGTGCATACCTTACTTACAGAAATTTTAATCATGTAGCTAAAAATTAATTCTTAGTCCCACACTATCAAACATTTAAACATGTCTTTCTTTTAAATTGAAATAGGAACTTGTTTATGTTCAAAATTTTTTTAATTCTATCGAAGATTTCCAAATTATAGACCATTTTATAGCCAACACACAAAGCTCAGATCTTTTAAATTTGTCATTGAAACTGCAATACAACAAGAACAAGTTTCCAGAAAAATAATTGTTAAAGTATCATATATATTTAACTATTGCATGTTTCATTGCATATTACCTTCTGTATGCTTACATCCTACGATAATTATTTCTGATGGTTCAATATTACATTAGGGGCCACACTTGGTACTCCGCATATGGAGAATACATTATGTACTTGTATTTTAGTCATGAACAATAACAGGAGAACGTGATACAGTATATCCTTTCTGACCGGGACAAGTATTTCTTTCACATGTGGAAAAGTTATCCAAATCTCTTTAATGACTTTTGGTTATTTTAATTATTCTAAATACAAGAGTATGTATTTAGAAATTGACTCATTTCCCCCAGAGTCCACCTAGAATGAGGAACATACCTCTAATGGGATTACCATTGCAGAGCAACAGCTGTAATCGATGTAGCACGAATGTGGCAGCTTGATTATTCAAGGGCCAGACTATGAGGAATGCTATTCCCACAGCAACTGAATACTCAGGCAAGTTGAAAGCTGGCTAAAGGTGTGGGCAGTATACAACAGCAGCAGGTGAGCCATGTGGGCACAGGGCTCAGCTCTGATTAAGGGCAAACCTCAAGTATTTTTCCTGAGGCATTGCATTTGGATCATAAACAGCTATGGGTATGAAAGCAATGTCAATAACTGTTACTCCAGCAACAAGTTTCCATCTTGTTCCCCAGAATGAAAGGAACTAAGATATACACGCCTATTCATGGGCATATGAATAGCCAACTGCTCTTCCAAGGGCTCTACTCTGATTTGACAACAGTCTCCTGTTTAGTATGTCTTCACAATCTTTCGGAATTATTCATCTCCAAGATTAGATATTTGAATGTCCTGCCCTGCCCCTGCGTTCCTGTACTGCTAATACTTTCACTCTATTGTACCTGCTCTTTGTCCTCAATATGACCACTACCTCGTCCTTCATCTGCTTGAATTTTAATGCATTCATTCACTTATTTTTTCACTCAACAAGCATTCTTGGAAATCAATTCTATTGTATAACTAGGAACATTATGATAAATAAAATATGGATCATGTACTCGAACACCCTCAAAGTTTCAATAGCGACTGCTCTCATGAGATTAAGGGGATGGAATTCATAAGTTGCAACTCCAATGACCTGAAAAATTATAGACACAATGTTCTAAATGAGAAATTTAAGAAAGAGAATTAAGGTGAGAGAAGAAAAGGACCATAGTTTTGGATACCTAGACTTCCGGGTGGCAGAGATAACCCAAAAGGGGAGTTTTGGAGCAGTTAGAAATGGTATACTATAGGCAAACCAAGGATAAAAATATGGATAAAAGAAAAAAGGAATAAGAAAGGAACAGACATTAACAACTACATACTTGTTAAATGCTGGATATTGAAATACTTTATATGAAATCTCTAACTTAAATTCACGACAATCCTGTGTAGGAAGCAGGTAAGTTTATTATTTCCACTTTGCAGTTACAAAAAAACCCCTAAGGTTTAGAGTAGTTCAGTAACTTAATGATTTTACAAAACATTAAGTCCTGATCTAGGATTTGAACTAGGTTCAGGATTTGAACCCTATGTCTTCCTAATTCAAGATCATTAAAAGGAATCTGTTTGAAAGGAGAAGTTGACAGCATGAAGACGTATAAATTATTTAACTCCAGCCAAGAAAACACTGAACTATCTCCTATCCCAGTTCTGTATTTGTGGGAGAATGGGTTCCCCCAAGATGGGCTTTGGTGAAATACCCAAGGATTTCTTTTTATTTGCTGATGTCCCCAGTACCTAGAGCAGTGACTTAGCCTTTAGCAAGTAGTAAATGAGTATTTGTCAAATAAATAAGAGATGAAATAAGGAAAGACAAAATAGGAAAGCTTCATTAATAAAATGTAAGGAAAGCTTGGGATTCATTTTGGGGTTGGGGAGGTGATCAACTTCAATGTTTCAAAAAATTAAAGATAAATAACCATTAAGAAAATATATACTTAAGTTTCAATGCAGGAGCCATTTGTAATGTTAGTGCGAGAGAATGAAGAATTCCTCAGATGGCACAATTTAAAAAGGGCACAGGTGGTGACTTAAGAGAAGTGGTCAAAGTGGAGCTTTACCAGTAACTTTTAATCAGAATAAGGAGAAGTGAAAATACTAAGGAAACATTTTGCTAGGAGAAAATAATGCTACTAGTTTCTCAATTAAATTTTACTCTTCCTGACCAGTTATTCCAGAATGATTTTCTCCAGACTTTGTCTCCTAATGGACAATGATTGCCTGAAAGACTTTCAAATTGTATTTGTAAAACTATGAAGTCCAAGGACATACTCGAAGGAAGGGATTACTACATTTATGTAGAGTGTGTAGGGGAAACTATGCCATATAGTTGTTTTTTTTTTTTAATTACCATTATGTTGTTAAAATTCTATGCACTTAGTTTTAAAATCACTCCCTAACTTTTAAGAGACAATTTTCCTTTTAAATAGAGACATCCAGTGACTTGTAAATGTAAAGATATTCTGAGAGTGCTTCTTAGATAAAGGCACACAGAGAGAAAGCCAGAGCTCCCTGAGGAGGTAGAAATTCTGCAGGCAGATTACAGGGTTGGAAGCTGATGTACAATGAGGTGAAGGCATTGGACGTCTACTCCACGGTTCTTATGAAGACCCAACAGCGGCATTGATAACCACTGCACAGTTGAGATGAATGACACCTCGTTTAGGGGCATAAACATGAGTGCTACATTGCTTGGACTCTAATCCCACCTCTGCTCTCTCCTTGCCTCTTAGATATTTTGTGAGGATTAAACGAGTCAAAGCATATAGAGTTTTTAGAATAGTGTTTGGCACTTATTAGACATTGTCATTATTCTCATATCTTAGATGTATTTTACTGATGAGATAACATGTGTTTCTATTATGTATTACATACTGTATGTGTGTAATGTAATTTTAAATATATTATAGTTATATAACAATGCATACAATTTTGATAATTTATTATGAGACTATAGAAAACCAAAATATGTAGCAGTTCAATAAACTATCCTTATGATCATTAGTTTCTAGTTAATAATGTTGATATCTCTGATGAAAACATGCTACTTTCCAATAGATATAGTACAGGTCCTATATATAGTAAGATATACATAAATATGTATATACATTTAAAGTTAGATTCATTCTAGCAAAGACAAAATAAAACAAGAAACTGTTATTTCTGTTCAGAAGAAAATTTATTTACTTAACAGATGAAGGAAGGTCAAGAAAATAGATGGTAGGTTTCAGAAAGATTTGAAACATCAAAGGCTTAAAATGTTAATTTGCTAATGTGTGGTCTGTGATATCTGGCCGTGGTGAGGCCCCCCCCCTACATTTATTATGCCTGTTGCATTTTTTGATCATATGACTTGGGCTTAACTCTAGCCAAGAAAAGACGGAACTGGCTCCTATCCCAGGCAAGGTCAAAGCTTTCAAGCATTAAACACCTTTTAACATAATACAGAGGTTTAAACCCAAACAAAAAGGGGAAATTTGATGCACATAGTTTTTATGCTTTCATTCCCATACAAGCTGGCATGATTAGACTTATGGATATTCATTATTTTTCCATAACCTTAAATGAAAAAAGGCTCACCCCATTTGTTATAGTTCTTTTCCAAGAATTAAGGGAATTGTGCATTTAGAAACAAATTTTTAATATTTTACAACAAGCAGAGTTATTATTTAATGATTTGTGGATGAAATGAAGCTGGAAACATATGCCATGAAAGGAAAATCCTGTTCCCCACTCCTATGCGTTGAAGAGAATTCAGAGAGGAATATAAAAGCAAAAAATAAATGTATAACTGACCTAATTCTAATTTCCTTTCTGCTTGAAAAATTAAATTGTCCTAGGAAACCACCATTGGCTTCCACATTTGAAAATGTAACACTTTTCTAACTTTTGGGGGGGTGCAAAGAACAATGTCAGTCAAAGCAATCCCTATAAAGCAATTCTGTTATCCTTGCAACTCTCTGACTCAGAGATAAACAACTTCTGTTAATAGGTTTTGCAACCTGTCTTAAATAGCCCAATTCTATTGATTGGTCTATTCCATACATATCTCACCATTTTTTAATATAGGTTGAATTACTATGAGAAAAACATTTGCTAAGCACGTCCAAGGGTAGCACCAAGCTGTGTAAGTGCAAAGCACAGCCTACTTGCAAGGGTGGAAGTCATAAATATGAATTTTCTTACCACTCTTTATAGGATTGGCAGAATACCAATGACGTATCCAAATAGAAGAAACTGAGATCATAGGATGGCGGGAGTGAGACTGCTTATAATGAGAACATAAATCAATTTACCTAATTTTCTAATAATAAAATTTTGCTTGTGTCACATGTCACGTGGGGCAAGAGGTTCCTATTCAAAAATTGTGAATGCTGCTACTTTAATCTGCACTAATAAAATGATTATTTCCTTAGCTCTCTGGCTAATAGGTTGTAGTCTAGAGCCAGATTCCTTGGTTTCAAAGTCAGTGTTCAATATTTAGTAACCATTTGATTAGGACAAGTTGTTTTTCTAACATAAAGAGAAAGAGAGCCGGGCACGGTGGCTCATGCATCTAATGCTAGCACACTGGCAGGCTGAGGTGGGAAGATTGTTCGTGACCAGCCTGAGCGAGAGCAAGACCCTGTCTGTAAAAAAAATAGCTAGGGTTGTGGCAGGTGCCTGCAGTCCCAGCTACTTGGGAGGCTGAGGCAAATGAATTACTTGAACTCCAGCATTTGAGACTGCTGTGAGCTATGATGCCACGGCACTCTATCCAGGGTGACAAAGTTAAACTCTTTCTAAAAAATAAATAAATAAATAAATAAATAAATAAATAAATAAATAAATAAAATAAGGATAATGGGAGACCCTATCTCATAGGGTTGTTTGAAACAGTAAATGAGTAAGTACAAATATGTTTATATGTGTGTGTGTATAAAGTGCTGTGTGTGTGTTTTATAGGCTTACAAGAGGACCTGGTAAATTGTGAATGCTGAATATATTGGAACTATTGTATTAATCAGCTTCTAAATTACTCTGAGAAAATTGATGGAGTATTTGTTGTTACTACTGCCATACGATGTGATTATAAAAAGGGATTTAAACAAGTATCCGAATGCCAGTCTGAAGTGTCTGTCTCCATTAGAGAATGGTACTTGTGGGAGGGTGGGAAGGTCCACGATCATAAAGAGGAAAGAATAGAACAAGAAAGTGGACACCAGAGCCCAGAAGAAGGGCAAAGTCTTCCTCTCTTCAGCTCAGTTATCTCCCCTGCTCACCACGTTCTGCTGCTATTCCACGAAAACTAAATCAAAGGAGAGCTCTGACCAGGTAATGGAAGAAAAGCCAGGGGATTCTTTCTGCAGAAACAGAATTAGCTATTCTTAAAGGTCAGGTACTGATTTGATGGCTAACCTGTTCAGGCTTTTATTTTTTTCTTAGACCCAAATCTCAAAGTTTAATCTAGTAGATATTGGACATTTATGAATTTAATATTTTAGATTTTATTTATTCCATAACAATTCTAAATCCCCATACTCTGCAAAATCCATCATTTTACAAGCTTAAATTTTGCCTTCCTGATGAAACCAACTCAGGAGCCAGCCACAGAACTAATGAAACGCTCCTGTAACACTCTTGTTTTATGTAAACATGAAGGGCAAATCTATTCAAGATTAGGAATTGAGACAGGATATTTTTCACCTTAACAGGAGTAGTGGTTCTGCAAATAGCCTGTGCGCCATTTATATCTGAAAATGTTTTAAACCGCCATTGATTTGTGGTTATATATAAATCAAAGTTCATGGATTGATCGAAACTTTATTTCTGCTACCCTGTCCCCTTCCACAAGGGCAAGGCTATAAGTTTTGGCTATGAAGTGAGATGAATTCTAAAAGTGTAGATATTCTCAATCTGAAGACTTTGGAGATTATTTTATTTTTCTATTCACAAATATCGTAGAATCATTAGGAGTCTAAAAGGAAGGTCACTTCGTATTTTTAGTTAACTTTACTTGGTTAAGTTATAAGCTATAGCAGGCCAGACCATCATTTAGAGGTCTTTCAGGTCTTCAACAGCACTGTTGGTAAATTCCAGAGTATGCAGTCTTTTAGCTTCAGCTAAAGAGTACAGTTTTTCACACACTTTACATGTTGTGTATACGGTGTGTGTGTGGTGCACATGAGTGTGTGTTATGTGCATGGCACGTGCATATGATTTGAATTGGACTGAAGTATGATTTCGGGATATCTAAAAGACTCCTCCTTGTGTTAGTTACCCTCTTCTCCTCCCAGACGGACCACTGTATCTTCACAGTTTTTGTATTTTTTTTTAAGTCATGGGGCACTTGATTCTATGAAATCTTTCACAGAAGCCCCAATTAACCAACAGGTACAACCCAACTTCCCTGCCGGTGCCAGCCACCTCTCCGCCCTCCTGTGCTTCCTCCACCCACCCTTTCCCCAACTGCAGACAACAGTGAGGGCCTCTTTGGTGAAGAACATTTTTTCCCACCAAAGCGGAATAAACATTGAGCTAAATTAAACCACTAGTCCTTATTGAAATCAGGAGAGAGAACAGCGATCAAAAGGAAAATAGAATCTGATTGGGTCTGGATGAGAGTCCAGACTCCCTGTACTGGTGATTACAAGACATGTGGCTAAACGGTCTCCAAGATCCGTTTCCTTTGCCCATCAGGGGAGACTAACAATCAGGATGAGCGAGTAAGTTAGACTTACTACACACTGCACAGAAGTGCTGATATCATCTCCAGCAAGTGGTTCATTGGTTCATTCATCCATTCATTCAAGCGTATATTTGTTGAGGACCTATTAGGTGCCAGAAACTATGTTGTGTCCCAAGAAACCAAAGTTAAAAGGCACAGTCCCTGCCTTTTAGGACTCCGGTAGTGAAGAAGGTAGGCAAAGTTGCTTGAGGGAATCCGAGAAGGCCTTCTGTGAGCATTTGTACAGAACTCAGAGAAATGGAAACATGAACAGTTACTTTAGGTGGAACAGTGAGGGGAGGAAAACTGCTCCTTCCTTCCAGGGTATGTGGTTCTCTTAGGTCCTTAGGCGTCCAGCTAAAGCTTGTATATACTGAGAGCAAGGCTCTTGCCTCTCATCCCACTCACTTGGACTATCTAATCTCACAGCTTCCCACATACCTTGTTTCAAACAGACTGTTGCTGTCACTGCACTTCTACAGTAATTTGTAACTATCTGTGTAATTGTCTGTCTTCATCACTACACTGGAAACTGCCTGTTTAATATTCATGTCCCTGGCCAGTAACTGACAAATGGATGGCATCCACCTAATTGTATGTGAATGAATGATTTAACAAATAAATAAAGAGAAAATACATAAAAGACAGGTGACAGCAGGAAGATAGTGTTTGCTGACCTCAAAGGTCCTGCTCAACATACTGATGACCTGATCTTGCAACTCACTCTTTCATGTAAATATGAAAAGCAAATCCTTTCAAGATCATGAATTAAGATAAGAAATGTTTTTCTCACCTTAACAGGAGCAGTGATTCTGCAAATAACTGCATATTCTCTGCTCCTTCCCCATGGTATTTGGACTGTAAATGCCCTGTGGGTCCCTGGGACTTTGGAAAATGGCTCTTACCTCTTCTTTGTACAATCAAGGTAGATGTGACCTTGACATGTAATCCGTACAAGGTAAACACTCAGGAGCAAGGGGTCATCCCAGGAATAGCAGAGAATAAACAAGGAAAATTTGTGCGAGGTTATAGGGCTTGTGGGAGGTCTGTACAATGGGATTTTCATCCTCTATAGAACTAGGAAACAGAGTATCTCTGGGAGAAAAGAGCTCAGGCATATAAATATTTCCAGTTTAACAAGCTCACAAATCAATCTGATTATCCAGCAATTCAACTAGGATCTGGTTTGCATCTCGTAAACAAACACTTCTGGTTTTACCTTTTTGGGTTCTGGCATATTATTAATATAAATAGTGTAGATTCCACTTTTATTAAAACCAGCTTGATATACATCTGCACAGTCTCTAAATGGTTTCTCTTCCTCTCTTTTTCCTCCCTTTAGTAAAACTGCAAAAAAAAAAAAAGATTGCAATATGTGAATATCAGCACCATCACTACCCACACGGACCCTAAGCATTGATAAGCATGTGATCATTTCCTCCACACAAATGTCAACACTGCATTTACTGATAAGTCGATCATAAAGGCAATACTAGATTTTGAGTAACTTTACAAAATTACACAACTGATGGAAAAAGCCTTAGAGGCAATTTCTAACTGAGTATTTATATTTTTACTTAATTTCTTAATTCATATTTTTGTCAAGGAACAAATGATCTGTTCACGTAATACCTTCAAATGTTAACAATTATGTCAATGTTTTTGGCAACATTTCTAAAACCTTCTTACCTACATTTCACAGGAAAGTTTTTTTTAAAAAACGCTAAAATACTTTTTGGACAAGAAAGAGATGAAGATAAATTTAAATACAGAAATGCAGGATGGAAGTTTAAAACACTAAAAGGAGGTAATATGTTTTTATTTGGCTTTTAGACTAAAAAGCTCATAGACTTTGTCACAAAAAAAACAAAACCAAAATAAGAAGCAACCTTCTAAATAACTAGATTTGGAAAATTGAGTTACCACCCAATTTTATTTCCTAGAAAAAAAATGTAACTGAATTTTCTCTTTTTATTTAATACACAAAAGTTAAACCATCAGGAAGATGATATACAAATAAAATAGCAAATGAATAAGACTTTTAAGTTCAGTTATATTAGGGGGACAAGCTATAGTAAAAACTACAAGTCAAGGGAAGAGAAGAAATTTAGAGATAGTCCCTACTGAGAAGAACCTTATTTTATCCACTGAGCTTTCTCCATTATTATTAAGTTCTTACTATGAAATAAAATACAAATGACTCTATTTAATCATTCTTAGCTAAAGACATATGTTATATTTATAAAATATTTATGATTTAGTATTTTCTACTATACATTATACTATTTTAGTAATTGGTTTCATTTAACCTTTTGTATACATTAAGACTAAGAATATTTTATAGTCTTAGCCAAATGGGGAGACTCACGCCTGTAATCCTAGCACTTTGGGAGGCCCAGGAGGGTGGATTGCTTGACCTCGGGAGTTTGAGACCAGCCTGAGCAAGAGTGAAACCCTGTCTCTATTAAAAATTGAAAAATTGGCAGGAGTCTACAGTCTCAGCTTCTCAGGAGTCTGAGGCAAAAGGATTGTTTGAGGCCAAGAGTTTGAGATTGGTGTGAGCTATGATGATGCGATGGCACTCTACCCAGGGAGACAGAGTAAGGCTCTGTATCAAAAAAAAAAAAAAAAAAAAAAAAAAATATATATATATATAGTTTGTAATCTTGCCTTTAAAGTTTCTTATTACTTACTAAGTATATACTATTAATCATGTTGGGTTAAGATGATCTTTCATAATAAAAATATCAAAGGTAATCAATGCTTTTAAATTCATTTTAAAAACTCTAAAAGTACAAAAATACTAGCCTGACTTAAATTTGAGCTGCATGATATTTACTAACATACAGGTAATATGCAGTCTAATCTTTGTAGAAAGAATTAGTGTCTCAATATAAATGTTTCAAACTTTCAAAGATACTAAACTATGTTTTAAGAAAGTGAGATATTTATTATCTGATAGGTTGCCATAACAATAAAATAATTTAAAAGATGTTAATAACATCATGATTTTCTACATAATGCATGTTTGCACTAATGGTTTTAATTGGTTATATTAATAATTATATCCAAACACTCTCACAATTACTGTATCAACTTAGAATAAAAGAACTAATTAGAAGCCTATAGGTTCATATAATAGTGAAGAACTAGTGCATACAATGTATGCAAAAAACATAAATGCATAAAAATGCCTATCAAAATCCATAATTAATAACATTAAACATGGACATATCAATAGGTTATATAAAAGTATCATTTTAAAAAGTATCAGTACAGCTCCTTGGCATTTGCTCTTTTTAATTGTATGGCCATGAGTTGCTATTTTTTTTAAAACGAAACAAACAAGATTCCTAAATTCTAAATAGTGAATCTGTTCATCTGTTGAAAAGTAGAAAACCATGCCATTGGACACAAAAAGGATGTAAAGAAATACCAACTAAAATGTATGATCCCTTGAGAGGATGAAAAACACAGGAAGATGTGGTCAACAGGAACCCAGTGGAAAACCCGTTTTTCTTTTTTGGGTGAGAAACTGAGAAAGTCATCTATCTAAGGAGAAAATTCTTCTCTTGTATATACCACTTCCTGCCCTCCTTATTTAGGTATGTAAAGAGAATACATTCCTGTCTCTCTTCTCTGCCTCCTCCCCTCCCCTCTTCTTTTCCACTGCAGGAAGATGTGGGTGAAGAGGCTGTGTGTGGGAAAAGGGAAGCTATTGTGCACACATTTTCAATAACAGAAAAGGGAAAAATTAGGCATTATCTTATTTTTGTGGAAACTAACTGCACAAATATGTTTTCCAAGCCATGAATATAAATTGCAAACCTGGGATAATGGTTTAAGGATTCTATCATAAAAATGCATAGTACTACACTTATATTATGAAATTTTTTGTGTTAGGGCAACATATCTGATATGTATATTTCTTTTTTTTAATTAAATCATAGCCATGTACATTAATGCATTTATGAGGTATAATGTGCTGGTTTTATATACAATTTGAAATACAACAAACTGGTTAACATAGCCTTCACTGTACTTTCTTAATTATTGTGTTAAGACATTTATACTCTGCACTTGGGCTTCTTCCATGATTTAGCAATTATGAATGGGTATATTTCATTTTCTTGTAATTTAATTTGAATTTTTGAAAAATTGAAATACATTTCTATCCAGGAAAAAAAAGTCATTCTTTTCAGAAAGATTACATTGTTTATATTGATTCCTTATTAATTAGCAAGCATTGTGGTTAAAAGTTTGATTGAGGACACATTTTACTCTATTAGAGCATTTTCAATCAATTTAGGAAGCTTTATGCACAGCTTACCTTTGATATATTTATTATTTATATATGTGGTTTAAAGAGGTTCTCTCTATAAGCGTAGATTGAGCTTCAGAGCTTTCCTGTCTTTTTAATCTATAAAGTCAGGTAGTTATAAATATTTCTGAGGCCAATATGTGAATTAGATAGCTCAAAGTAGAGTGAATGAAGAATATTAAGTACTCAAGAAATAGTAGTTGTTATTATTATTGTTGTGGTATTGACAACATTGTTAATAGCCACACCATATTGTATTTCTTCCTATGGAAGGGACCACAGCAGAATGTGGAAGGCCAGCCTGTCCAGTTGATGGAATGGTTGCTGCTCGCTTTCACCCTTACATTCAGACATTGTCACTGTCTGGATCCAGTTTATTACCAATTGTCTGACAGTTTATTGGTAATAACAGGATTGTATAACTTATATGATCCTCTCTTTGCCAAGTTGGTTAATGGGCCTATTTCATTCATTGACTAAATCAAGTTAGACTATTGCTGTTTAAGTCCAAAAGAAACAGATAATCTAATCTTGCTGTAAATGATAAATTTTAGTTGAATAGTTAGGATTATTTAAATATTATTTGAGATGAAATTTTATATATATATATATGTAATATATATATATCCAACATGCTGGTTGTAGGGCTTTCAACCTTATAATTTTTTGCTTGACTATTTTCTTTGGGAAATGTTGGAGAGTTCTGAAGTTCAATGTCATGCTTAGATATGGAACAATTGGAGACGTAGGAAATACTTTAAAATACAGAAAGACAATATCAACAATGAATTTACTAAATATTGCAAATTACTCAATATTGCCTCGCTTTCCCCTCACCTTCTGTGTTGACTTCTCTTGATCCCTTATTTAATTGTCTTTTCTCCTTACTGGTTTCTTTTTCTCCTCACTTACCATGTAGATAGTCACTAAGATTGCATTCTTGGATCTCTATTCCTTATACCGCTGTACCTTTTGCAAACTATCTATCATGCCTTCAAACTTCTGACAGATTTTTAAGATAAATAAGCATTTTTACAGTATGTTTTATTTTCTCTTAACTTCCAGATCCGTATTTGTACTTATCTGTTGAGTAGTCCTTACTGCTGCCCTCTCTTAGTTCAACCCACCCTACATTAATTAATTCAACAAATATTGACTGATCATATACTCTTTGTAAGGCTTTCCCAAGGCAATGGAGATACAGACATAAGAACACCCAAACCTGTTCTTCATGTAATCACATTCTTATGGGAGAAAGAGCTATTACATTAATAGAATTTCCATGATAGCCATAACCATGATTAGCATCTACCATAATTTATATCTTCCATGATAGGGGAAAGTCAATTCAAGGTGGCTTAAAAAAAAGCTAATTTTTTTGATCATGTGATTTAATAATCCAAGGTAGAACTTTAGGTGAGGTATGGTCAGGTTTTAAGTAATGTGATCAGGAATTGGTTTATCTTTTTTTTAATCCATGTCTTCTTGGCTCCCTTCCTGGTCACAAGATGGCTGGCAACAGCTTGTGGGGCTATAATGTTACCAGTTTAAATACAGCACCAAATAGAGAGATCACAGGCAATTGTAATCTTAAAGGTGTAGATCAAGTACATTGGGAGCATGCAAAAGAACCTTCCCCATATGCCAGATGGACTCAGGGACAGCTGACTAGAAGAGCTCACACTTGAAAGAACAAAACATGTAGAAAAGCTTATCTGAGCTATATTTTAACAGCCTGGTATGTCGGTTCAAAGACTTCACCCACACCAATATCAGCAAATAAATCTAGAAAGTCCTAGGAAGGAACATTATTCATTCTTTTCATTTAGCCTTATCTGTACAACTAAATCTTTGCCATCTAAAGGGAGAGAATGGGAAGCTAAGCAGGTGTGTGCCTGTCTCTCACCAGCCAACCTTCAGTCAACAAGCAACCTGACACCTCAATGCCAGCAGCTGTCGACTTGATCCTGCTCTTCCCTTCATTTGCCCAACAAATTTCAATCCAGATGGTGCATTCACCACCAGATGGACTTCAGGGAAGGACCATGAAAGCTGAGGTAGTGGGTCACTTCAATTCAGATGAACCTTCAAGAGAAAACTTCCTGGAATGTGGAATTAGTAATTCCAACTCTCAGTAACCATAGCAGAGAACATAAAAGCCAATTAGCCTTACTACTAGAGACAATACCATGTATAAAAAGCCAAAGCCCTTGCTCCTATCCATTTCCTAATAAGTTACTGTAGCATTCTTTTTAAACTTTACCTGTGGCTAATCGTTCATGCCTTTCCAGTATTTAGCAAACATTAGAATGCCTGTGTTATCAGGTTATTTGTTCGAGTATGGTTTTTGTGGGACTCTTCGAACTATCATCGATAGGCAGATCATAGCACCAGGAATTGACCTTAAATCTGTTTTAACACAACAGATTTCTGAAATTAACTGAGTTTATGAATGAGTGAAAAATAAAAAACAGCAAATCTGACAAGATGCAAATAAACAAATGATTGATTAGATTTTGTGCATTTCAGTCAGGAGTGTGGGCATTTCATAGAATAGCCATTTTGCAAATTGTCCCCAGAACCCTAATTTATTTGAAGAGACTTTTAGAAGTGGAAGAAGGTAATAACTTGTTTTTTGAGGGTGTGAAAAGCTTAAAATATTTCTGGGAAGTCCACGTTTCAATGTTTTGCAGGGGAGTGTAGAGGTGAGGGAGACTTACAAATGAGTCTATAAATATGTATACAAATATGTGTAGCTACACAAATATATACAAGCTTTTTATTTATTATACGTGGAAAATTTCAATGTTGGCATTTTTTCTTATAGAATACTTGTGCAAACAAACCTAAATATCTGTGGGTTGATCTTTCAGCATGACTATTTTTAACCTACAAAAAAAAGATAATTACGTATGGGGGTTTTTTTGCAGTTTTTGGCTGGGGCTGGATTTAAACCTACCACCTCTGGTATATGGGGCCGGCACCCTACTCCTTTTGAGCCACAGGCACTTCCCTCCATATGGTTTTATAATGTATGTGTATGTCACAGTATAACAAACACATATATTCTAATCCTTAATACTTTTGATATCTTTAGTTAAGTAGCTAGAACTGTCTTCTTTTAAAAAAGCTACTATTCATTTTCTCTAACGTCCCTCCAGCCCTGGTATAAGTCAATGCTTGAATATCATTTATCTACTGCATTGTTACTTTAATTAAAAAAATTTTTTAAAAGAGCTATTTTACTCTCATTTAAATTCTTTATATGTACATATTTTATAGATAATCTATGACATTTATACTATCATTTTCTTGGTGGAATCATAATAATCATGACCATAATAAAATTAGCCAGAATTAACTGAACACTTACTTTGTGCTCAAAATCTGAATTTTGAGTATCAAGTAAGTTTTATAGGCTTCATTTCACTGAATCCTCCTAAATGTTTTATAAGGTGGAGTTGTTAATATATTGTTTTATATGAGGAAACTGAAGATCAGAAATGCTATCTAACTTAGCTAAATATGAGAACTCTTGGACTATGCTGCTGAAAATCTCAACTACTTCTTACTGGGATGTTGAGTAAAGTCAAACCCAAATGGAACTCCAAAGAGTCATCTATCACAGATTCCCCGTCAAGTCTTATCTCAGCTGAAATGAACAAAGAAGTGACAAGAAAGAACAAAAAATGTTGACATGAGGATAGAAGAGAGACCCAGGCAGTAGAACTGTCCAGGATGTGGGGACTCATAGCAGAAATGTGAAGCAGTGATGGCCCTGGACAGCCACATTGAGTGTCATCGTGTCCATACCCTCAATGTTACTCTGACTCAGGACTTACCCCTGTTAATTTGAGGTATATATTCACAGCCCAGTTACTTTGTCTGGCTTCCACAGTCATTAGGAGTGATACAAGACCAAAAGATAAGACAGAATGATTGATGTGAATCATAAAGTGTGTGGGTTTGTCTAGGACCCCAGGCAAACTCTAAGGTGTGTGGGGCCTGGCAGCAGAGCCAGGACTAGAATTCAGCTGTCATATAATTTCTGTTCCTTCTGAACCATCATGCCCTGCCCTTGACATTGCATGCCTCATAGCTGCTTCAAGATGCTGGAGAGAAACCATCTCATGTAAGTATTGGAAAAGAACTCTGGTTGTGAAAACAGAATATTGACAACTAAAAATGATATAGGGTTTGTAAAAACATGATAAATACACAAAAGAGGTTCAACTACATTGACATTATATAATAATTTGACTTCTTTATAAATCCATTAAAAAGGTGACTCATCCTTGGAAGATCACATATTAACAGACCCTTTATCAGAGGTAATCGCACTCAGAATGTGACACTCAAGATAGTACTAAGATGAGATTCCAGTACACTTAAAATTAGTTATGATGTTGGCACTCTTTGCTTGATGATAAATTATGAGCTCCCATAGGAAGCTAAAAGTGTTTTGGATGACTAGTTTGACAGGTTCTTTGCAATTGACATTTTGAAAAATTTTATGCTAAAGATGTGTATGCATTTAAAGCTAAATGGACAGTTGTAACATTTCTCAAGTTTTACCTTTTCCTCCCTCCTTAGAGTGTAAGAAATTTCACAATATTTTCATTCTATGGTTGATGTGATTCATATATACTGAAAGATGTACGAATAAAATGTGCTTTCTTCCTTTTTCTCAGAATAATTATAGGTATCATTTGGTTCCATGTCAAGTACCATAGCTTAACTATAACTAATGCTTATTGTTCCATTTTTGTTCCTAGATTTGCAAAATATTTGTTGCATTTGACTTGAGTGTAGGTGAGTCCAGGAAATGACTTAGTTGAAGGTCTATTCAAACTATGTGCACTTCTTTGCTCTAGCCAACCAATCTATGGAAGCAGAAGAGAAGAAGAGATGGGCTTTGTTCACAGAAATGTTGGAACATCAAGGAAACAACTCTTTTTTGTGGCCTTTCACCCTGCTAACTTCTAGGCCCAGCTGGAACCAGGAAATATCCCTTTTCAACTAGTTCATCTTATTTCTGAAGATGAAACTGTAATTCCAAGACAGAACTAACCACAAAATTTCAAATCTCTCTGAAAAGATGCGGTTTAGAAATAGTTCATGGGAGAGGTCAAGGACTGTATTATTTTTGATTTTGTTATCATTAGTTTGGCTGTCCACGATTCACACAATTTTTTAACAGAAATTACGACTTTTCAAAAGCAGATAACAGCTCCATCAAAAAAGGAGAAACATACCATTTCCGAAAATAAACAGTCCCTTTTGCCTTAAGCTATTGGGTTTTATGAAAGGAAGTGCTAGAGAGGGTGGTTCATTTTAACGAAATTGTAAATGTTTGACATATAATTTTCTGTCAAGATAAAGCATTTCCTTCATTAAACGGGAACAAGCATTCACCACAGTGTTCAGCGATGACTTCCTGTATTTTTCTTTCTCCTTCTACCGAATGTTAAATTGTGCATTACAAGAAGTCAAGGAGAAACCAAGTATTTTCCCCAGTCAATGAAAATGACATTTCTATTTTTATCAATGTTTATATGAGTGACATTCAAGCAGTTTTAATTTCCTCCCACCTCGTGCGATGTTTTTAGAGTCATTCTTAAACTCGAGGGACTTGCTGCTCAAGCTATCTCATCCCTTCCCTGAATGATTTACTTCACAAACTCCATAGACACAGCACGGGAGGTAAATTCCTTTCAGATGGTAGAATTATTCTGAGAACAGAGCCAAATGACTCTTTGGCACCGAGAAGGAAGCAAATGCCTCATTTCCACTTTTAAGGAGGCCAGAAGCCCCCAAATAATGATCAAACGTTCCATATCACGGCAGTCAGCCCCTGGGAAAGACACTTGAGTCCAAATAATACAGATCCCTTAAAGATCTGTGGTACCATATGCCTTTCAGATGATGTGAAGTAAGTTCATTTCAAAAATGAACTTCGCAAAAAAGCTCCTATGAGTTGAAGTTTGTACTTCTTATTAGAAAACTAAGAACCTAAATAGATTCATTTTTGTGTGTGTGTGTGTTATATTTTTAAGCATTCTCTACCCTATGGGCCTCCCTCCCTAAAATGGTTATCAAGTTCCTTGTGGGTGAGTATATAATGATTTCTGGTTTTATTTATCTTATTCATTTTCTCTCTTCGACATGTTTGATTAAACCATGTTATTCACTAAAACTCTGCCCGTTGACGGGCAGATCCTCCTTCCAAAATTCGTTGTTCTTTTTACTTAACAGCTATGGTTACTCACCACTGAAAAGAATCACTTTCATAACAGACTCTTTTTCCTTTCATAACACTGCTCACTGTTTGGCCCCCCTAATTCTACATTTGTCTTTTGGTCTCCTCTTTTTGTACTCTGCCCCTTAAAGAACACAAATTTTCTGTCTTCAATTTTACACTCATTACTCCATCTAATGAATGGACTCATCACCTTCCCATGTAACTTCTCTGAAATTGTATACAAACGTGCGCCTGCGTCCTTGCTCTGTGGAGTTGGTGTGAGCGAGAAGGGGAGGGGGCAAGTTTGCGTCAGATTTTCTAATGGATCTGTGACCCCCGGACAGTTAAGAGTCATTGCTTCCCATGGACCTTCAATGATTTCACCACTTGTCTCCTCCAATCTATGTGGCCGCAATTTCTCTGTTTCTCCGCCTACCAGACTCTGTCCCACGGCCACCTCAGTCAAAGCGTCCAAAACCAAATTCATTGTCCTTCCCCCTTAAACGTACTTCTCCCATCTTGCTGATTTTAAAGAATTCATCAACACTTCCTAATTTATTTAACCCAGACTTTTGAAAGTTTTATTTTATTTTACTAAAAAGTCTTTATTTCTTATTGATTCTAAATTTGTTATTTTTACACATTTCTTTTACTTCATATTTCTATTGGCCTCTGTTTATTCTTAATCTTGTTATTTTTTTCCTAAAAGATCACTTTGAGAATTTGATGAAAACCATCAATTCTACCTTCCCCTCACAACGTAGTATAGTGGGTAATGTCCTGTTTCTAGAACCAGACTTTCCGAGTTCAAATCTTAGCTTGCCCACTTGCTAGCAGTATGATATTTAAAAACTATTTACCTCTTTGTGTTTAGTTCCCATATCTTTCAAATAAGGTTAATAATAGTACTTACATCATAAGGTTGTTATCAGAATTAAGTGAGTTAATATACCCAAAGGGTTTAGAAGACTGGCTCATGCTACATATTTGCTAATATTATAATAATATCTCCAAAGCTATATGTTAAACTCACCACATTTGAAAAAAAAAAAAAAATACCTAGCCAGTTTCCCTGTTTCTAGGCTTCTCAGCTTTTCAGTGTGTTCTTCCTCAATTTTCACTGTGGAAATTTTTCTAAAACGCAAATGTCCATTGCGTTACAACCATTGTCCTTACAGATTGACAATGAGGACTTGTTGCTTTAAGGGAACCAGTGTTGCCCCCCTGATCTCTCCCAGTTAACTTTATCTTCCACTCTCTTGCCCTGACTCTAAGATTTAGGCTGTGGATCTATGCCTTCTGCCTGCCTTCAATGCTCTCGTGACTCGTAGCTAATACACATGCTGTTCGCACTCACTTAGCTAATACACAGTTGTTTGCATCCTCTACTTCATTTTGAAGACTAAATCACCATCTCCCCATTAGCGCCAACTTGCCTGTTTTAATTCTAGGTCAATGGTTACCAGTTATATAACCTTGGGCAAATTCATAAGTTCTCTATACAGGTTATGAGATGATGCTGAACACAGTAGCCCCTTCTTACTACTATCATATGGACTAATTTAACACATATAAAGATTAAAAAGTTAGAGCCTTGATAAGCTTTCAATAAGATCCTCAAGAAGACTCTACAGATGGTGGAGTTTGCTGTTCTGTCCCTGCCATGATTTTCATGTTCCTCCCGTGTCCTTTGCTGGGGCCTAGCTACACTGGGGTCACCTCCAGCAAAGAATTCAGGGACATAATTGTTTACCTGTTCCTCTTCTTACTAAACTCTACATTCCTTAAAGTCTTACACTAAAATACATCTTTATTTATTTATGTATTTATTTATTATTATTTTGAGACAGAAGAGTCTTACTTTGTCATCCTCGAGAGAGTGCCATGGCATCACAGCTCACAGCAACCTCAATCTCTTGGGCTCAAGCAATCCTCTTGCCTCAACCTTCTGAGAAGCTGGGATACAGGTACTGGCCACAATGCTGGCTAGTTTTTTTTGTTTGTTTTTTTTTTTTTTCTTTTTTCTAGAGAGGAGGAGTCTCACTCTTGCTTAGGCTGGTCTCAAACTCGTGAGCTCAAGCAATACATCCATCTTGACCTCCCAGAGTGCTAGGATTATAGGCATGAGGCACTAGACCAGCTTAAAATACATCGTTTATTCTTTCTAGAAGTCTGAACAACATTTGGCACATTATCGAAACTTCTCGAGTATTTGTTAAATAAAATGGATAAACACTTAGGAACCGTAAGTCCATCTTTGCATAAAAGGAGTGTTTTTGTTTAGTTTTACAGCACTTTTCTGCTATGACATTGGATGCTGTGAGATACAGTTAAGCTCAGTACAACTTATAAACACATTTTCTGAAATAATTCTCCAAATTTTTCTCTTCTTTTTCCAAACAGACAATACTAGCATCTCAACTATTACTCAAGATGCTACTATTCTCTTCCCCTCAGAAGAGAATCTGAAATAGCAAAGTTACTACTGTATTTTGAATGAACCAATAAATTTATGGATCATATCTTAGTATAGCAAAAACATGCTCCAAGTTTATTCGAGTAGTGACACATGAGTCTGTGTAATTTTATGATGGGCCTAAATACTATTTTCTTTTTTCTTTTCTTTCTTTTGCACACTTTGTTAGTAATTAAATTCTCGATAAAATAATATGTTTACTCTGTATGTGTTCAACATGATATTTTTAACTACTGTACATACATGACCAGTGACTATCCTATAGTCACAGTACCCAATTATTCTCCCTCAAAGAATTCCAAACTTTGTTTCTATGCTATTATCAGTATAAACAATTTAATTCTGGTAACTATTTAATTTTGGCAATTTTGAATTGCCAAAAACATGAAGCAATCAGCTAAGTTTTGACACTGTGATAACATTGAGGGCAATATTTCTTTAGTGGGTAATGTTTCTAAGAATAAATGTGACCAAATGTTTGCAGACAAAGGTTAGACAAAAATAAATGTGTTACCCGGAAGCCTTACAAAATAGATGTAATTCAGTTTGCAATGACTGTTTGCCCAGGATGTTACTAACTGTCCATCTGGAAAAAGAAGAGAAAAATTTGGAGAATTAGTTCAGAAAATGTGCTTATAAGTTGTACTGGGCTTAAATGTATCTCACAGCATCCAACGTCATAGCAGAAAAGTGCTGTAAAACTAAACAAAAATACTCCCTTTATGCAAAGATGGACTTACAGTTCCTACATCTAACAAATGCTTGGGGAAAGGGTACATTTCTAGCTAACACTTCTGAAGAATTCTTAATCGTATAACTTTAATGCATTTATAAGTTTTCTAAGGAATTAAAAGAAAATGTCTCTAATTTTTCAGCATTTATAAGTAAGTGTATACTTACTAAGTGTAAGTATACACATATACATAAGTATGTATATATGCCATTTATAGCACATGCAGTGCATACTATTCATATGTATATTTACATCATGGCCTCTTTTTAATTTGATCGACAAATAAGAACTGTATACATTTATGATATAAAATGTGGTGTTTTAATACATGTCTACATTGGGGGATGAACAAATCAGGCCAGTTCACATTTTTATAATTGTCATTTCTTTGGGGTGAGAACATTCAAAATCCCCTCTTCTGGCAACTTTGAGAACTTACAAAGACAAGTTGTATATATTTATAGTGTACTACAAACCCATCAGGGAAATGTTATGATCCCATTTTAGAGATCAGAAAAATGAGGCAAAAAAGGTGCTTGTCAATTTGTCAAAAATGCTAGGGAGCTGTATTTAAGAGATTTTTCTGAAAAAAATTGCTTACAGATAGCACCTAATAAATGTGGGTTTAATTGAATCTTGTACTTCAGGAGAGAAAAAAGGAACTAAAATTTAATGTATCAACTGTGTCCCCAACACTATGCTCTTTGCTTTTATATTGAGCATGTAAATTAATTCTTTCCCTCACATGATAATATAAGACACAATTATCCTTACTTTAAAAATGATGAGACAGGTTCATAAAGGTTAAATTAATTACCAATGACAGGGGAAACTCACTGAAAATTTCCTCTCTTGCCCTGTAGTATTATATTCGGGCTCTTTCCACAAATGACTGACTTAGAATAAAGCCAGAAGACATTTAGGGTCAAACAAAGTTTTTGGCTTTTTGGAATAGGACACAGCTCATTGTGTTTTTGGAGATTTTAGAGAAGACATCTACTTGAGCTTTTAAAATATCCACTCCCCCAAATTTGATGCATTATTTATGCGTATTGATTTTGGAATATTTGCATATATATAAGTGTTACAGTAAAATATTGATATATAATCCTTTGATATATATGAAAAATAAATTTTTGGTCATAAAGCAGATAAAGGTTTTACCTATGTGTTTTAAGTTGGAATAAAAGTTCATTTAACTAACTAATTTAATCCGGTATTATGACTTGTAAACTTTTTGTTTGTTTGTTTTTGTTTTTGTTTTGAGACAGAGGTCTAACTTTGTCACCGCTGGTAGCTCACAGCAACCTCAAACTCTTGGGCTAAAGAAGTTCTCTTGCCTCAGTTTTTGATTTTTAGTAGAAATGGTATGTCACTCTTGTTCAGGCTGATCTCAGACTTCTAAGCTCAAGCAATCCACACACCTCAGCCTCCAGAGTGCTAGGATTACAGAAATGAGCCACTGCACCTGGCTGACTTTTAAAATGTTTAATTTGCAACAAGTAAAGACTTTGACTCCAGGGAAAATAAAGATATTCAGAGAATTAAAATCTTGATAGAAATCTTATGAAAGCCACTCTCCATTTTTGTGCCTGATTGCTAAAATAACTGATTATCTAGTTAGACTACCTTACTGTGAAATTAAAGGAAAAACAAGAGTAACAAATTAAAAAAAAGTAAAAACAAATAAATAAAATGGCTGTAAAAATACAGAACCTTTTAGAAAACTGGGTAATTCTCTTATGTTAGGATTAAAAATCCTGTAGTTAAGTCAGGATTTACATTAGGGTCATATCATTCAAGAGAAAATTCAGTAGAACCTCCATAGATGATCACCTCCTTACATTGACCACCTCCTTACATTGACCACGTCCTTACAGTGATAGGTCACGCAGCATGCATTTCAATGGAAGCTCCTTACGTTCATCACCTCCATATGTTAGCCAGTTTGCTACAATCCCTTGGGCAGTCAGCTTACAGAGGTTCTATCATACATGCCTAGAGGCCTGGAGCATAGACAAATTCAGCTCCATGATACTTATTTCTATTTTTTGAATATGCTACATTATAGACTAGATACAATTACTTTTCTCACTTCCTAAGTGCCTGTTAAGTGCATGGCCCATTGTTGCCATCATAATTTTTTAATATATATTTCTTGAATTGAACAGACGTTTGCTTGCCTAATATTGGACCCAAACTCCAAACTTAGCCATGACATTTAATTTTAAGGCCACACCCCCTTCTTCTAAAAGCTTAAGGACATATTTACTAGACAGATTCTAAGAAAGGAAGTTTTATGATAAGTTTGCAGACATACGAGCTCTGTGAGAATCACCAGGGCTCAACAGCTCTAAAATCATGAAAAAAACACTACTCAACTCCATGTGCTTTAAGTCTCAGAATGATAAGAAAAATGTGTTTTCAATCATTCCCCAAATGGATGCATTTCAATATGAGAAGAGATATGTCTCATATTAATACTTAATTTTTAAATACTCAGGAGCTCTATTAAAATTCTCTGGCAAAAGCCTACCATGCTTTCCATCCAGTGGGCACTCAGTCAAGGTTTTGGCAGACTCTGACTGATTAGCAGGTTTTTTCCTTCCCAATCACATTACTGAGCACACCCAAATGGAGCTCTGGGAACTCACTGTTTGAAAAATATTACTTTACTTAAGGACATGAAAGGCTTGTTTAGACTATCTATAGGAGATACAACTCTAGGTAATGGGGTGTAATAGAGAAATGTGAAATGTCTTCAAAACGTTATCCTCTATATTCATATCTATACATGTAAGTGTGAAATCAGCTAATTTTTCACATAGCTCAAGCCCATTATTCAATGAAGGGAGCCTCCACATGTGTGTGCTGCATATAGACAGAGCCAGTTCATGAGTGGTCACAGAAGCCACGGTTTAATGACAACAATAACTTTCAGATGTAAGTGGAAAGTTCTTCCACTTCTTCACGCATCATGATTTACAATTCTATCCCCTTCACTCAAAGAAGGGCTGATTCGAGAGTAGAAGTGTGGAAGATGATCTCAAGCTGCAAACTTCGAACAGCCATACTGAAGCTCAGGGGAGGTTCTGCATGAAATGGACAGGTGCACACAGAGGCACTCATTCAGTAATTGTTGGGTGGATGGATGGGTAGACAGATGAATGTCTCCTAAAGAAGTACAGACTTTCATATGTTCTGAAAGGTTAAATGGCTCCAGATATTTTAGTAATACCAAAAATTCCTAATTTCCACTGTCACAAAAACTACACAGTATGAATGTGCCTACATATCCCTGCTGTATCTTCCCTGCACAGGACTAAGCACAATCGATTTTAATAAAAATGATACTTTCTCACTTATAAAAGTTATTGGGAGCAGTCTTTATCTCCTTTTCTATGCAGGCAACATTTTCCATCCCTCCTCCCAATCTGAAAAGGAAATAATAAGTATTAGTTTTAATATTGGAATCCTCCTGAAACTCTCCCTGACACTCTAATCCAATCTATAACATTGGCTAACTTCTGTCCCATACAGGTAAGTGTCTAACATTACAATACTAATATTTATCCATGGTGGGATAATAGAGTTTAACTAATGTTAATAAGACCTAGAAAAAAAACAGAAAGCTCTTTTAGAAAGATATTGTGAGTTCACAAATTCAAGCTTATGAATACATTCTCTGAAGCTAGAAACAGGGGAAAATTGTCAACAGAATTTCACGAATGCTTCTAAGAACGATCCTTCTGATGTTTGTACATAGCAATCAATGCAATCTAGGAAGCTGCACTGAGCATCTACTTGCTCATATAAAATAAAATATTTACAACACCACAGAGAAGAGGAAACCCTTACCACCTTCTTTGGTGCAGAGGCTGACGAGGTTGTGGACTGTGTCCATCAGTTCCAGCTGCTGCTTCTGGAGGACACTGTTGTTGTTGGTGGCTCTGTTTAGTTGTTTCTCCAGCTCCTGGATTATATAAGTCTGACGAGTAACCAGGTTCTGAAGGTTCTCTTTCTCTTCCTTTAAGGTGTCCAACTCTTCCTTGTGCTTTCCCTCCATTTCTAAGATTTTATGCTCTAATAAACTACAAGGAAGTAAAAATGAGACTCAGTTTGGACCAAAAGCACCCCACTAAGAACCTTATAATTCTATTAGCTCCTAAGTTTACTTAACATTAGAAATTTTAATTAGACATTTCACCATAATAACATTTCTTAAATGAGAGATTCGTGAATACATATATTTTAAAAATATATAATTATATATAATATATATAACATATATATTCTATATTATATATATATCATTTTATATATATATATAAAAACATGTCAAAGGAGCAATCATTAAACTAGCTACACTCAGAGTAAGGTTTACTTTCTAATTAAATTCACTTCCTTGGGGGTATCTTATTTGTAGGGTTACTGACTTAGACTCAGATAGTCGCCATCTGGAGAAGTTATACTTCAACTTTCATTAAGGAAAAAGGCCCAGTAAAAATCAATGACTAAATCTTACAATAGTTCTGTGGGATCAAGAATAGTAACATTGACACAGAAAACACAGGACCAGAAAATAACCTACCTAGTGTCACAATGAATTCCTGAGATTTTAGATACCTGGTCCTGTATAATAATCACTAGTGTACTTTATTTCTGAACTGAAGCTTCAGGGTTAGGCTTAATGCCACCACAAGTTCCCAAATCAGTACCTAAATAGTTAAGTGAAGGAAGACTCCATTGGGCTGGTGGCAGGGTCTTTCGGGATGCTTTGCTCAGAGTGCTGCAGCCACCCCCTGAGAACCCCCCTCTCTCCGAGCTCTTTACAGGATACTCCCTTTGTACATTGCACATTAAAATGATAGAGAATGCAGAAGCACTCTTGGATCCTAGCAGCTGACTGGAATAAAAAAGCATTAACATTTTATAGAGTGTCTAATATACTAGTATTTCTCAGGGGGAAAGCTTATTCAGTTTTCTTAGTTCTGTTTTTAGAAGGTTCAACCATTCCTTAGTTTACAAGGTGTTATTCAAGTGCAACATACAAGAATGGGCACTTAAATTACCTTGGAGAAACAGAGCACTGGATCATTAGTATGAGTTTGTGAAAAGGGGACACTAGGGAGTGTTTTAAATTCAATACATAAAATAATAAAGTAAAGCAGATTGAAAAAGCCAAATTTTCCAGCTCCATCATCTGGGGGACAAGCGTTAATATGGGACTGTCCTTTCCACAGATTCGGAGGTATGGAGACAAGTGCTCTTGAGCACTGAGATCTATGTCAATAAACCGGTCCTCCACGCAGAGGCGAAGCCAACCCTGAAAAATACCTCCATACTTTTATATGCACATGTATGAGCCCTTCCTAATTTACAGCACCTTTGGTAGTGTGCCCAGATTCACACGTGAAAATTTCACATCGAGACCCATTAGGGGAAGCTCTGTGACTTCTGCAAGATGAGAAAAGCCACTCTTCCGTTTTTAATTGCCTTCACTCGCCTGGGTACACCAGAGAAAGGAGCCCCGCCTTGGAGTATCACAAAGCAAACCCGATTAGGATAGACAAAGGCGAACTGCGATGGTCACTTATTACAATTTTTTCTTTTTTTTTGAAATGAGAAACTTAGTCAAGGAAATGAGAATAAGATGAAAGACAGTATCTCTAAGGGGTAGGGAGTGACTCACCATCTTTTCGTATTTTTTCCTATGCCAATAAACTGTTGCTGTTGGAGAAGTTCATGGCTAAACAAAAACGAACAACAGAAAACAACTGTACTGTCTCTATGGGGTCCAAGTTGTATTTCTTCTTCTGGCTAAGTGGTTAGTGTGCTTGCTGTGCGTGTCAAAGGAGGTTTTCTCAGTGACTATTAATTTTTAGTCTTCAGAACTGAGAATTAACCACAGCCACTGGCTTAGCTCATTCTCAACTTACTTTTTAATTACTTTTTTCCTACTCTTGTGGTCATGATCAGATGCAAGATGCCCATAATTTGGAGTCATTAACTTATAAGAAAATCCCCTTTTAAATTCACTGGAATTATAGTCCACTACCAACTAAATTTAGCAGTAACTGTTAAAATGACAACCATGTGTATTTCAGAACTTGAAAGCTAGAGTCATATCATATTGGATAAAAATTCTGAATTGCCATTTTTTCCTGAAATGAAATAAACATGTGTCTTTCAGTTTTCCTAATCAGCAGGTAACATTCTGGTTTGGAAAATGTCATGTTATAGTTATAACTTATATTTTATTAGTTTCTAAGTGCCACTAGTTAAATAAAATACAAAATGACACTTTTCTTACCCAATGGATTTCTTTTTAGAGAGACAATCTCAAACGTAAAAAACAGCAGCTCTAAGAAATTTCTGTTTCAGGCATGATACATGTTCTTGGACTTAGACACAAATGATTTTTCACTTTTTACTTCTGATGTATCCCTTGTTCAAAAAGACATATACTGAGGGAAGAGTTCTCTCTGAAATGTAGAAGTTTTGTTTGTTTGTTTTGTTTCATAGGATAATTTGAAAGGAGCTGAGAATGGCAAGTTGATCAAAGAAGTTCTGGTGCCAAAGGAAACAATTCTGGACAGCGGCTTGTGGAAAAAAGACCTGCATTTCCTGAGTAAAAAGAATATATAGTAGTATATTGGAAAGAACATTAATTTTCATAATTCACTAACCAATCTTTAATGTACTGTGACTAGCAGGTAACAAAAGACATGAAGGCAGCCTGCCATTCTGAAATAGATACCCACGTAGATTGAAGAAGAGACGGTCATGGAAAAACGAAGCCTGCTCTACATCACAGACATCTCCTGGGACTTGGAAACCCAAATAATGTGCACGACAACTACCAGCAAATTGGAAACATGTTACATTGTTTTCCAAATGGCAGGTCTTAGCAGTTAATTATCTCTTCTATTCATTTTCCCATCTCATATTTTCACTTGGAGCTTTCTTAATAATGTCTGTAGTCTAATAATTCTCTATTAACTTTATTTATTGGGGACATCCTTCATATTAATTATAACATTTTAGACTTCTACGAGCAAGACTGATCTCTTCTTGACCCTTGCTTTGACAGACCTCATCCTCTGTTTCATCTTCTCCTCATATTTGGCTTCCAAAGACTATATTTTCTTTCCCTTAATTCTTCTTATCCATTGGTTATTTTCCACTTTGGAAGTTCGCCCTTCCCTGTCTTTATTTCCAAAATGGTTTCAATCCAAAATTTACTTGCCAGACCAATCTGTATACTATCTCCACTTACTTTCTCATTCTTTTTTTTTTTTTTAATTAAATCTTATCTGTGTACATTAATGCAATCAAGGGGTACAATGTGCTGGTTTCATATACAATCTGAGTTATTTTCATCAAACTGGTTAACATAGCCTTCATGGCATTTTCTTAGTTATTGTGTTAAGACATTTATATTCTGCATTTAGTAAGTTTCACCTGTACCCTCCTAAGAAGTCTTTTTATTTAAGATAGGCCATTTCAAAAACACATAGGATTAGTATGTCAAATACTAACAGTATTTCCCTACGTGTAATCTGAAATGTCGAAAAAAAATTAAGAATGAGTAAGCGATAGTATAAAGCCCACAGTTTTGACAGCACTTCTGCTTCCCTAATTTCATTGGATCCTTTTTTGAGCTCATCTAAAGCAGCACGTGAATGAGACAGTGTTGTGTGATTAAGAAGTGGCTGATAGAGCTGTGTGTCCACAACACAGTGGGTGGTGAGCAGATAGGAGCAACTAGTCAGGTCATGTGGTTCAGAAAGACAGTCACGTGGTGAACGGACCAGTGGAAGATGAGGTGGGGAGACCACCAAAGAGGCAATTATAGTGTCCTAGTGAGAGGGCCTGGGCCAGGACTAAGGCAGTGGCAGAGGAGGAGAAAGTGAAAGTTGGATTGGACAGGTATTTCTGAGGTTGAACCCACAGATTTTATGTGAACGCTGAAGCAGTCCCAAGGTGATTCCCAAGTTTCTGCATTGGAATTAAGGGCTATCAATTCTTGTGCTGTGCCCATGTGTCACACTCAATATCCTATAGATTCAATTCCATTTAATCTCCCAAAGCCCCACAAAGTTGTAATATTATCTCTATTTTTTAAGGACAAGGAATCTAAGAGGGAAAGTAACTTGTTCAAGATCACACAATTAGTGATTTAGAGGTGGAATTTGGATACTTGCCTGAGTCTGCTGAAGTCTGGGCTCTAAATCCACATGGATAGGTTAGAGAAGGAGAAAAGAGTACATGGTGGTGGTGTTTCACTTAGTTTTTAAGGGTAAAAAATAGGGGAAAAGAGACTTGATTGGGGCAAGTTGCCTTTGAGGTAACTGTAGGACAGTCGTGTGTGGAGACATCTGGAATCAGCAGTCTCCAAATGAAGCATCACTAATTATCCCCCCTCCCAGGGCACATCATACACTTGGAAATGGTATTTATATCATCTTTCTGTCTGCTGTTGGCTGAACTTGTTTTTTTTTTTCCTTTCTTTTCTTTTCGGTCAGAAGGAACTTTTCACAATTTCCTCATTTTTTTTTTTTTTATTGTGTTAGACTCACTCATTCTGAATGAAAGAAACAGAAAGTACTTTTGTTTCGCTGTATTTTCTGTGCAAAAATATCATTTTTAAAAAAGAGGCCTCAGAGCATGGAGAACTTCTGAAATGGAAGATTTTTTTTTATTGTTTCAGGTTAATTTGAGGGTTCAAAGAATTAGGTTACAATGTTTGCATTTCTTAGGTAGAGTGCCTCTTATAATTGTGTCCCATGTCCAACAGGTGCGCCATACATCGTGCTCCCGTCCCCCTCCCCCTTCTTCTCTCCCTGCTCTGTCATTTCCCCACCCTCCCACTTCAAGTTGATTTGAGTTTCTTCTATGTGGGTGTGTATTAGATAATCTTCTGGTTTCATATTAGTATTGAGTACATTGGATTCTTGCTCCTTGAAATGGAAGAATTCTGACTTATGCTTTATAAGTGGGAAGGGGCTGCTTCGTGTTTCAGATATTCACTGCAGCTTTCTGGTTGCTTTTGGCAATAAACATTAGAGTGTTATTTTATTTTTATGTGAAAGGCCATAACTTATATAGTCAAAGGGGAATCCTTGGCAGTATATTGACAAGTTTTGTTATTTAGCAATGGCAGAGGAACCACCTGAAGGAAGCAACCAACCACTAATTGACACCCATCATCCCAGGAGCATCCCTGGAACTTATTGGGACCATCTGGTATACAAGGTCCACCAGAATAATTTTAGGCCATGAATGAACACTTGGGTAAAATCGGCATAGTCGGCCCGGCGCCTGTGGCTCAACGGGCTAAGGCACCAGCCACGTACACCTGAGCTGGCGGGTTCAAATCCAGCCCAGGCCGGCCAAACAACAATGACAGCTGCAACCAAAAAATGGCTGGGCGTTGTGGCGGGCGCCTGTAGTCCCAGCTACTTGGGAGGCGGAGGCAGGAGACTCGCTTGAGCCCAGGAATTGGAGGTTGCTGTGAGCTGTGATGCCACAACACTCTATCCAGGGTGACAGCTTGAGGCTCTGTCTCAAAAA